>JBAFTA010000007.1:30907318-30917404 GCA_036919975.1 Melanotaenia parkinsoni | reverse complement strand
ACACACACACACACACACACACACACACACACACACACACACACACACACACACACACACACACACACACACAGACGTATGGCTTTTTTGTACAGCCACCTAAACTGAACCATGATCATCCAATCAGAAAAGAATATGAGCAGACCACTCCAGTTCATCACTGATCTATATATTTTTTCTTGAAGGAAATAATTCAGTTATTTATGTTCTGAAATAACCTCCTACCCCCTGAAATACATAAAGAGCTTTCATGGATAATGGCCACTACAGTGGATAGCTATTCAATCGTGTTTTTTACCTATTAAGCGAGGCTGTTGATGGCATATGTGCATATGAGCCACTCTACTGGACATTGGTGAGTTGTTCCATATACTGCCACCTGCTGGCCAGCTGGTGTAAGCAGACACATTACCTAACTAGCCAAACCAAATTTGGCTAGTTAGGTAAACCAATCATATTTATATTACATAACTCAGAAAAAGTTTTAAATGAGCTAATAGTCCTACCACATTTTCATACAACATATTTACTCAAGCTAATATGTCAGTCTGGCAACAGCCTGTAAACAAGAAACTAATAATATAGACATCCTTACAAAGGAAGCAAAATTTTGTAAACGGTTGAACACTGTTGTAAACGGTTGTTGCCTGTCTGCCAGTGTGTGTCTACGGGTCCTGAACTCCCAGCACATGACTGACTGTTGTTGGAGAACACCTTAAAAATGCACACATAATAAAGAAGAGGTACTTCTTCCCACAGTATTAAATAGACAAGTCCTACTTTCCCACTTTCCTAATTAACCGGGTACTGTTTCATACTAATTTCTTTTTACCTTTTTACCTTTATGTTCTTCTCTTAAGTGTTCATTTTAATGGAGCATAGATGACAAACTACTTCTTTCTGCTGACAATTTATTAATTACAAAGTATGAGAATGTGCAAATTACAGAGCTCTGGGTTCTTATTGCTAATACAGAATGGCCCAATAACCCTAATATCTCACATGTTCACTGGCAGACATAATTAGTCAACCTCCTCACATGTTCTTCTCACTTCCCTCATATGTAGACTCCCATTGCTTCACAAGCATTCACAACACACTGTTAGTAAGCTAATTGAGAAGACAAATTTAATATAAATAATAGAGGAAGTATATAAATAAAATAAGTAACACACCTGAGTAATTCCTTGATTAGTATCCCAATAAATTAATCTACACCCTCCACTGAAGCCCAGGGTCATCATGGATGTCTTGGAGGACATAAAAACATTAAGTAACTACTAAGGATACATATATTTGTAAAAAAAAAAAAATATATAAATCAGTATTGATTTTAGATTGGAAGTAAATGATGATTAATAGCAGCATTAAAAATTTATGTTATTATACTGTAACTCACACTTTTATAACAAAAGACAATATTTTGTGTAGATTATAGCTTTTCTGAGTAACAGGTATTGTCTATCTTTTGTAGAGCTCAAGTGCAGTAAGGTACAGAAAGAACTACAGGGTTGTGGAGGAAATACCTGAGTCAAGTGAGGATGAATGGCTGCCATGAAAGGAATGACTAGTTTATTTTAGCAGTAGTGACAATGACGCTGAAGATGCTGACGGACGTGACAATGCTAAAGATGCTGAAGGAGCTGACGGTGCTGACCCAGGTGAGGAAGTTCATGATGTTCCACCTGACAGAAAAAGATCAGAGCCAACCAGTTTCAAGGGGACATTTTAGAAGAGGAAAAGTAAATGCTGAGGGAATGAAACCAGTAGATTTTTTATGCATCTGTTTCCTGAAGATCTGTGAACTGAAATAGTGAATATTACCAACCTCTATGTACTGCAGATTTGTAAAAATGACCACACATACACATGAATTTATAAATCATATATAAAGAATGTGCACATATGTTTGGTGCGTTTGACTCCGGATCTAAACATTCACATAGAAATTGTGGTTTTGGTGTCGTGCTGCTGTGTTCTGGTTTTATGCCGTGAAATCTAAACAACTATCCTCATTGACTGAGGCCTTGAGTGGGTAAAAAGTTATTCGCATTAATGTAGATGATACAAAAAGAGCCCACTATCCCTTCCAGCAGATGTTTTTACCGTGATTAATGATGACATATCTAACATCTTACCAACATTGCATATGAAAGCTGAATTAGGACTTTAAATCTCTGTATTTTGTGACCCAACAGAAATATTCTGCAACAGAGCAATATATTTTCAGATATTTCATTTATTAGAGACTAAATAATCAAATTGATTTAAGCCAGTGCACGGATAAACTTCATCCATCAAGCAGAAAAATGGCTTTCTTTGGTGAGTCACAGGTAAGATATACTCCATCATCTTACAGAGAGAAAGCTGTCCAGTGCAGGCTGGAGCAGCAGAATCGCTTCACTTGTATTGGCTGATATTCATAGAAAGTGTGCAGTCTAAGCAGCATGAGCCAGTTTTATCAGAGTTTACAGTCCTTTAAATTTTAACTAACTTTGTCCTTTATTTAACTGTCAGGTCATGAATATATTATCGTGTGTGTGTGTGTCTGTGCATGCATGTGCACGTGTGTGCAACCGACATTAATTCTGCACTGTTACATCAACAGCAGCATCTTACCAGCAAAGCGAACCTGCAGCAGGTGGAAATAAAGAACCAGAACATGTCTCAGAGTGGGAGGTATCTTTGAAGAAATGTGTTTGTTCTAAACGTGTTGAGCTGTAAACATGTTGCTCTGTAGATACCAAGACAACACCCTTTTATGTGAACGCGCTCTAATCTTGATTGGAAAACCCTGAGTTCCTGAATGTCTGGGTAAGTCAACCCAGGTAACGGACAGAAATCCGGGCTAGGTTAATCACGCTTCGTAGTACAGGCCTCTGGTGTAGGCTTTCATATAACAGCAAAGAGTAAACAATGGACTGGCTGGAACTAAAACCAATGGGCTTGAATACACTGAAGGACTAACTAGACACAGGTGAGGTGAATGAGCAAATCAGACCAGGGGAACTAACAAGCAGAAACCAAAGAGCAATACAGAACTAAACATGACCTTGAATACCTAAAAGCAAGAACATAAACCAAGAATATGACAAAAACCCTAAAGTTCTAATCCATGACTACCCCTGGGAGCACTGAGAGGGTTAAACCGTGTCTGGACCATCAGAATTTAGTAATTCTCTCTGGCCAGTCAGTCCTGGACTGTTAACCCCACGGACACCACCGCCAGCAGGTGGTATATGCTGTTCTTCTTTTAGTATGATATACTGTAGTAAATATAGTAATATATTCTTTATTAATAGTGTCTATATTATTAAATATAGACACTATTAATTTATTCTGCCTTATTGTAATTCATAGGTTGGCGCTTAGTGTGTGGTTTCAGACAATTCTTTTTAAAGAGAAGAAATAACTTTTTCTATCTATATTTGAATCTGTATCCTGGCAGCGCACATGAATTTCATTGGCGATGTAAGCACACAAGCAGACAGAACGGGCCTATTGGAACAATGCAGACAATCCTTCAGCAAAGAAGACTGGGGACGAACTGGAGTGGTCTGCTCTTATTCTTGACCGACTGGACAATAACGGTTCAATTTTAGTGGCTGTACAAAAAACCCAAAATGCTGTTTTTAATTGAACTTCACAAAAAGTGGCTTTCAGTGACCACAGAGAACGTAGTTTTTTCAGCGTTTACCAAAATCACTATAAAAAAAACTGTGCTTTTAACACCATTTTTCACCACAAAACATTACGCCATCATAATACAAACGTGCCATTAGAGTGGTGCATTTTGGCCCACTTGTCTTGCCATAGAAAGGACATTAGTCCACGTGCACACAGTGGATTGATTGGCTCTCATGAGGGTGAGAGGGTGATTCTTTGCTTAAAAACACTGTGCAGTGCAGAAATGCCTCCTCGCGATGTGTGTTTTCCCTCACGGGTACTAATTCACTCGCTCCTTTCACGTACACGTGCCCAGCATTTACCGTGCACGCGGTCTGTTTTCATACGCAGTCTGCCAATGCAAATTCAACTAGTCAATGTAGAGGAAAGTTTCTACACTTCACTGAAGTTTCTTTTGCTAGTTACTGTGATTTTAAACACGAGTTGCTGTTCACAGTGTATTGTTTTTTATGGGAAAAATGAGGTGCGTCCTTGGGACACATCCATATTGAGTTTACTGCGTCTTTCAGATTTTATTGCATCGGGGATGCAGGATTCAACAACATCACTGGGTCTGATAAAAATGCATGTAAGCTGAACCCTTACCATGATGTTTCCAGCCTCAGCTGTCAGATTATGAGGCTTAAATGAAGTAAAATGAATGTATCAATAGATGCTGAAGAAGAAAGCAGAATTTATTACTAACAGAACTTTGTAGAAATAACACACAGATCAACAGTGACCAAACCTGCTCTCAATCCTTGGCTTTTAGGAGAAAAAATATTGGCAATGAAACACACAACAGAAAATATTTCCATGTTTCTGCTTTTTCCTCCAGCCTCCAGGTAACTTTAGCTTTTTATTTGGTTTACTGATAATTCACACATAAAAGTTTCTATATAAAACCTGATAACTCAATAAGAAAGTTATATTTCAACTGAATTGTGATATTTTCCTAACCACCTCCTCCTTTTCGCCCAGTTATCTGCTCCCTCTGTGCCTTAACTGCTGTCATCAACATGGAACATGAAGAGCCAAACGTGCACCTGTAGGTACACATCCAGGATTGGCTCCATTTTCCTGGATTCAGCTCCAGTAGTGCATGGCTTGTTCACCCTAGCTGGACCCACCTTCATCTTAAATCCTTGAATGTAGCTTGTTATTTAAACACCTGTCCTATTGTCACCTGTCTTTTGGTTTGAGCAGCCAGTTTTGCACTTTACCTGCCAAGTGCTTTTTTGTATATTTTTGAAGTGTTGGCATGAAACTGGTTGTAACTGAACTGCTCACAGTTTAGAGATCCTGAGAAGTACCCATTCGGCATGACCAGTGTTTATATCTGATGTATTAGTATTTATAGATATACATGTTTTGTAAATGATTTGTTGTTTTATTGTTCAACTCTTTGATCGAGAGTGTTGTGTTTAAAGTGCTCTGTAAATAAATGGGATTGGATTGGAATATCTGAAACAGTGGTTGTGAGCCATATAACTACTTGAACTACAGGTATTTAGTCTCAATGTTTCATCTGTGTTTGTTATAAACTAAACCTAATAAACACAATCTTCAGCTCATTGGCTCTATCCAGTCTGACCCCTTGTCCCTGAAGCCTATGAGCTGTGTCATCCCTTGCGTTTTGTTGGTTATTTTCCAGCTTTTTTCCCTGTAGATTTTCTAACTTTTATTTATTTATTTATTTTTTGGGACGTTTCTATACACTTCACAGCGTGCATTAGATACTACTATGCACAAATTTTTCACTATTTGCACAGGTTGGGGGTTTTGTTAGCTGACTGACGTCTGGGTGTATTTCATTGCTGTATTTTCTTTGTATTCATTTCTTCATTTTGATGAATGGGTTTGACTGTGAATAAATAGCCTTTTGGGATTAATAAGGTTTACATCCTTGTCCCCCTCCTCAAAAGCCTTCTTCTCCATGTTTACAAGGTTTTTTTTCTAAATACACTTGTTATCAAGAAGGTATGTTACTGTCCTTCTGGTGATAAGGGATCATTTTTCCTGAGTTTTGGGTACTTTTTCATCATTATCAATGCCAATACCCCTCCCTGAGCTGCCATCTTACAGCAGTGGAGTGGTTTGCATGTACCAGTGATTCTAAGAGCTATAATCTCAGGGTCTTTATGCCCCTAGTAGGGTCACTTACGGCAAACAAGTATGTAGGTGATGGACCAGACAACGTGTAGCTCAGCAAACCTCAACGATGCAAAACAACATTGGTTTAAAGTTTCCCTTGCTCAGATTCAGGCTGCCAGGCCCTCTCCGTAGCCAGGCTTTGAAGTCAGGTATGGAGGTGAGACCCTGGTGGCCAGGGTTATGCCCATGGGGCCCAGTCAGGCCCAGCTGAAAAGGTGACAAGGGCCTCACCCCATGGTTTCAAAACCTGTGGGAGGGGCAAAGTTGGGTGCAATGCGAGCCGTCCGGTAGCCCAAGGTGAGGATCCTGGTGGTGTGATCCTCAGCTGCAGAACCTAGCTGTAGGGACGTGGAATGTCACCTCCCCGGTGAACAAGGAGCCTGAGCTGGTGCGCGATGGTAAACAGTTCTGGCTACATATGGTTGGACTCTCCTCGACGCACATTTTGGGCTCTGGAACCAGGCTCATTGAGAAGGGCTGGAACGTCTACCATTCTGGAGTTTCTCCCGGTGAGAGGTGCTGAGCGATGTGGGCATACACATTGCCCTCTGATTTGGTGCCTGTATGTTGGAGTTTACCCTGGTGGACGAGAGGGCAGCCTCCCTACAACTTTGGGTAGGGAGACGAGTCCTGACTGTTGAATGTGCCCAACACCAACCAGCAATTCAGAGTACCCACCATCCTTAGACGGAGTGTTGGAGAGCTCTCCTTCTGGGGACTCCCTTGTTCTACTGGGGGACTTCACTGCCCATGGGGGCAATAACAGTGAGACTTGAAAGGGCGTGATTGGAGGCACAGCCCCCCGATATGAATCCAAGCGGTGTTTTGTTACTGTTCTTCTGTGCTCGTCGTGGATTGTCATAACGAACACCATGTTCAGGCTGAAGAGCGTCCACATATGCACCTGGCACCAGGACACTCTAGGCCTCAATTCGATGATTGACTTTATAGTTGCATCGTTGGACTTGTGGCCGCATATCTTGGTCAAGGGAGGGGTAGAGCTGTAAACTAATCACTGCCTGGTGGTGAGTTGGCTCAAATAATGGGGAAGGATGCCGATCAAGCCTGGCAGACTCAAACATGTTGTGAGGGTGTATTGAGAATGTCTGGTAGATTCCCGTCAAAAAGAGTTTCAATTTCCACCTCCAGCAGAGCTTCAACCATGTCCCAGGTGAGAGGGGGGACATAAAGTCCAAATGGGTTGTGTTACACGGCTTCATTATTGAGGCAGCCAGCCGGAGCTGTGCCCATAAGGTGGTCAGTGCCCGTTTTGCTGGAAATGGGCAGCAGTAAAAGATGCCGTTAAGCTAAAGAGTAATTTTGGGCCTTAAAATAAATAATAATAATAATAATATTAATAAATAAATCTGTTTTTTTTTTTGTTTGTTTTTTTTTTTTAAACGGTCAATGCTATATATTCTTTTTAACCATACATCCGGAACAGACTTTCAGGGGAGCAATAAAATAAAAAGAAGCTTCTGTAATGTTTTGTGACCTAATGTTTGTTTGAAAAGAGAATATTTACATTAGTGTAAATTTTATGCACATTTCTGCCTGTGTGCATACACACAGTTTTAGTCATGTAGCCTCTGATGCATCTGACCCCTGCTACATAACCTCCAGTTCTGAACTTTAGCAGTTAGAACACACATGGTTGTATAGACTACATTGTGTTTGTTGTTTTTATTTATTATAAATGTTAATACTGTGTTCTGTGGAGCTGCAGAATTTACATAGGCTACTGTCAGTTTGAAAACATTATTTGCCCCTCAGATATGTATATACTTCATCTGCAACAAATTTGTAGTGTATGACTGACTGAGCACAAGAATGAATTTATTTTAGATTAATAATGTTTCATGTACCAACTGTCATGCATCAGTTATCACAGTGAGCCTCCATCTGCATAAACAAAATACCACTGCCAATTAGATAGACAACTGGCATTTTTCCCTGCAGCTATCACTGTGAAACCACACGCCTTCCAAAAAGAAGAATTTTTTTTTTCCATGATATGAATACTGTTTCAAATATATTCCATAGCTGTAAAATGTAGAGGATATCATTTAATTGGACTGAGCTTAAACTTTCTCCTACACTAATACAACATATAGAAAGAAGGAAAACAGGTTTTTACTTACATTACTTTTATAGTGCTGTTAGTTTCACCCTGTCTGTCATTTCTGTTACCACCCTAATGAATGGAATCAATGTTCTTTTTTTTTGCTTCTACTTCAGTAAAGTTTAATGGCAGAATGGTTATTCAGTGCCCTGAATTTCAACCCTAAAATGCTGAAAGTTAAACCCTGGGGACTGTTAGAGTTTGCCTGCTGTGAGTGTAACTCACTTTGAAAACAATATTACTTTCCCAATGACCAATTCCAGCATTATAAATGTTTAACTGAGTGGAAAATGAATCAATTCACAGGTCTATTGTCTGTACAGAGCTTATAGGTACAGGTAGGTGGTTGACCGATGTGGCAGAGGGGGAAGATGTGGCTGGAATTTTAACTAACACAAAGCGTTCAGTGTCACTCGGGGGGTGTAAAGTCCTTACCCAAACTAAGGACTGACATCTGCTGCTAACATCCTCTGGAGAGCTTCTCCCAGGCCTCTAAGGGGAGCAAATATTCAGTGTCAGCTTATATAAAATATCTGTGGTGCCAGCTGGGTGTCATGATGCAGTCGTTTCGTTACAAACCTTAGTAAATTAGTGAAATTAAAATAATACTTGATTTTGATATATATATACACATATATATATATATATATTGATGTAGATGTTTTTTTCTCTCCAGCAGGTGTTTCTCCGTTCCCTGATACTGCCCTCAATTGCCATAGCAACCCTCTCTGCACTAAAATCACCTGAGAGAGATCACACAAGATGTTTTCTGGGTAATGTAGCACTACAAGATTCTGCTGCTTTGGCACAGAACAGCATGAAAGAAATGTGGTATGACAGGACAGGCTCATCCAGAGGTATAAGAAGGTGGTTATAATGGGAAAAAGGACACAAGCGCTGTGAGATGGGAGTGAGGAGAAGATTGGTTGGAGAGGGGACGCAGTGGGGGAGGGGTGGTATATCTGTGATGTGCTGTGGCCCTTCCTGTGGTGATGCTTGCAGATATTAATGCTGCAAGCTAAGTTTGATTCTGTACCAGTACAGCAGAACTCCAGGTATGAGTATTCTTTCATAACAATGTACAGAGCCATTTTACTCTGTTTCTATATGATTAAGATCATAAAAACTTCTCTGAAATGACTAGTGAACATGAATGGTGGTTCAGAAAGTGAGTTTAATAGGAGGAACTATGTCCAAATCATCAAGGGTATTTTTTCTGGGGAAAAAAAAAAGACTATGAATAAATCCATGATGACGTCACATGTATCAACTCTTTTATCAATGAAGAAAAACAAGACAAAAATATTGTGCAGAGAGAGCCAGTCAGACCGCCTGTATGGAAAGACCAGAGAAGTTGCAGAGATCGAATCAGACTTTGTCTCCCAGCAGTGGATCTAATGTTTGGGTCTTACTCGGACTGGGTGTCATGAACCTGATTTCATATCTCTATATTTTTTACCTGAATCACGATATACAATATATATCTGGATATAATTTCTTTTGTCAACCAACCAAAGAGACAGTTCTATTTTATGTTCTAATTTCTAAAAATTATATTAAGGATCAGCAGCACATGACGCCGACTTGCAGTAAAACCGCAAAAGTATTTTAGCAATCCACCCTTTCATCCCCACGAAACCAGGGATTAACCTCCATGAAACTGATCATGTCTGAAACCAGGTACCAAGGTGGATTGGTTTGAAACTTCCACCGTCTGTGGTACTGTGAGGACAGCGTACGCGCACCACTAGAGGATATGACGTCAGTGTGATGAACGCGCCAAACACAACAACAATAATGGCGTCTGTGACCAGCTGTGTTGTGGTGCTGCTCCAGACAGTCCTGGTTTGTGTACAGCTTTAGCACCAAAATGTACGGCTTTCACATCACAGTACTGTAATCTACTGTACCATCAACAGCTGGAGCAAGCAGATATGTCATTATCTGTGCATGCGCTACGTCTTGTTCTAGCTCTGGAGTGTTACTCTTTAATTATCATAGCACCCCCCAGAGCCATGTAGTATGTACTACAGCGGTTTCGTAGGGATGCTGAAGCCTACACTACCGTTCAAAAGGTTGGGGTCACTTCCCTATTGAATCCCATGGCAAAGTGAACCCAAACCTTTGAACGGTAGTGTATCTCC
>JBAFTA010000007.1:30751483-30774378 GCA_036919975.1 Melanotaenia parkinsoni | reverse complement strand
TGCTCCACTGTGGTCATAAAGGGATGGACATGGTCAGCAACAATACTCAGGTAGGCTGTGCTGGTTCAACCAGGCCATGTTGGTACTAAGGGGCCCAAAGTGGGACAAGAAAATCTCCCCCCACCATTACACCAGCAGCAGCCTGATAGTTTAGGACAAATTTCTCTGCAGAATCCTCATCCTTTACAACACCAGCTTGCCCTCCTATTGCTGCATGTTGAAAGGTGATGCCATTAATAGAAACAAGAATTTTACTTACATGAGTTTTTGGAAAATCAGCATCATTTCCCAGTAATGACCAAGTGTACAGGTATTACAGACGTCCCAGTGTCTAAAGTGTAATCTCCAGTTCTCTCTGAGAATGTCATTACCGTCGTCATACTGTTATATTTTACTCCTAATTTTACACAAATTTGTGAAATGATGGGAGGGTCTATATGGATCAGCAGGATCCATCTGCCCATGTTTTTCTCCATCTGTCATATACTGAAAGTAAGTCTCCAACTGGATTTTGCGTAAGATTTAAGGATGAGCTGCTTCCAATCCTTCGTTCTAGATTATTAAAATTATAGTAATTAGTGGAAATACTCCTTAGATGGTTGACTTTTAAATGTCCCTACAGGCGTCGCCAGGTCCAATGAAGCACTTGGGCTATGCGTTTCTCATTCGTCCATTTTGTGTGCTCATTTATTTGTTTACTTCTTTATTATTTTCCATCAGATTCATCTGTGTCAGTAGTCTCTCAGAGTTAGTCAGAGCTGTTTGTGCAGCAGAAATGGATAGCATAAATAGAGAGTGTCAGGGAGCAAGCAGTTGGCTGAAAATAGTGGAATATGTGTCAATTTACCTTCCAGTAATCAGATAAAAGGAATTTTTCAATCTCCCTCAGAGCAGACATGGCTGCAACACATCCTCCACAATAATTCAGGCTTCCTTGTTCACATGTAAATAGACGTGTATATATAGGGCTGGGTATCATCATCTGATTCGATTTCAATAAATCCGATTAGATATGGATTTATTTACAGCTAATAATGTAACACCACCTATCTTATTATATATATGCATATAGATATATATATATATATGTTCAATATATGTTCTCCGAACTCAAACTGTGGGCGACAGTGTGTATTCTTAGAATAATAACAAGGCCAGGGGTTTGATGTTCTGCTCTATGTTTGTTGTTTCTGAGTTTGTTTGTGGTAGGCCTAGTTTACTGTTACTAGGTTCAAATGTGTAATGGCTGTCCAATAAGACACGTGTTATGATGTTGGTTGTTAAAACCTTGGTGAAGGACATTTGATTTTCTTTTCTTATTTTTATTTATTTATTATTTATATTTTCTGTTTCCCCCCTGAGGGATTGCCACCTTATTGTGGTCAGGAGGGTTTGCGTGCCTCAGTGACCCTAAGAGCTGTACCAGCAGGAGCTCTGGTTTCAGGTGGGACACCCAAGTTGGACAGGTCTTAGGTTAGAGACCTGACAAAGGGCAATCCATTTCTTGGGAGTTGGACTCCGCTAACAGTCCCATTAAGAAAACACTTATAAACAACAACAACAACAAAAATGGGCTGAAGCATGATGTGTGATCCCTCCTTCACATTTCCGCTTGCCCCCTCATGTATGCATTCCTAGAGCTGGCCTTGCTCTGTCCTCTAACAGAAACCTGTGTGTGTGTGCACGCATGTCTGTGTCTGTGTGTGCGTGTGTGTGTGCTTACTGTCCTGGACACAGAGAGCAGCTATGACATATCATCATGTAAACCAGATAATTGCATCAGACTGTTTACTTTTTGATAAAAAGACGAAGTGTAAACCTTTTCTAGAGAAAATGTGAGTTTAAATGACGGATATCGGATTTATTTTAAACTATGTGCGTGGTGACATCACTTCCTATTGTTGAACGTGACAGTTCCGTTAGCAGTAGCTGCTAATTTGAGTGCCGCGGTCTTAGCGTTAGTCGCTGATGTGAGCGGTAATACGCTGAAAAAGACTGCTAAATGAAAACATCTGAACTTGACAATATCTCAGCAAGAGAAGCTGATTTTGGATGGAGACAACACAGGAAACCAGTTGTGTGTGTATATATACCAAGATCTTGCCGAGCCTCGGTAAGTCGTGAGAGTAGGGTCACGTTACCGGGAATAAGGACGTTAAAAAAAAAAAAAAATATCGATCTACAGGTTTTAAGAATCGATATTGGTTTTACTTAATTTCACTCGATTTTTTTTAACCCAGCCCTATTAATGCATTTATTTATTGCAGTGGCTACTTGGAACTGTGTGATACCACAGCAAACCTTTGCTTGGTTGTGAAAGTCATGTTGAAGTGGCCAATGGAACCACAGCTGATAGGTGATTGTGTCATGTAATGATTAACTGGACCAGTGCCAGAGACTAACAGGTCAGCTCTCTGGAGGGATCATCAGTGCACGAACAGGGTTAGATTTCATGAAAATCGGAGAGGGTTGTGGAGGATGGAGCAGACAGCAGGCTCGTTTCTCACAGTGCGGTGCTCTCATCTGGAAGCAGGAAGTAAACAAATAATGCCACAAGCCAAACAGCTGGGTAGACTGGGCTGTGGGCAGACACACAAGAGACTTGTGCACCAGTTTAGCCTGATGTGTCTGTTTGCAGATGTAATAACCAACACTGGGCTGTTTTATGATAGCATCTGGTCCAGACACCGTGTGATAGACCAGGAGAATAACCATGCATTCTGCTGTATGAGAGGAAAGAAAAACTGAGGGATGCAGTATTTATTGGGAACAAAATGGGACGTAATTAATGGCCAACAAGATAAAAAGACATGTCTGAAAAGAGAAGCCTGTAGTCCCTGTGATTCTGCTTGGTTCATTGATTGGTGAACTTCTTTCATGACACCCATAGACTGATGCTTCATCCAGTTATCTGTATTTTCTAAATGGTTTATACACAAGACTTCTAAGTCCCACCATTACAAGCTCTCCAGCTCGTACTTCTTTATTCATAGACCAGAGTCTCTGTGGTCTAAGCTCTCCAGACTAAAACTAATGTTTTCTAATCTGCTGGAAATAATATGTTCATTCAAATCTTTGAAATGAAAGAATGTTTGTGCCATTTCCTCTGATCATGTATAAAAACTGCTTTAGCAAATAATGGCCACAACTCAAAGACGTCAAGGCTGACCTGTAATTGGAAGCAGTATTTTGCATGTAGCGTAGGATGCTTTGTTTTGGCCTAAAGATGAGCCGAGAATGGTGAACTGATGAACTAAGCAAGAAGCTTCCACTTCTTTAAATAAAGCCCTTAGGTTTTACATCTAAACCTCAAAGTGTGCCAGGAAACAAAGAGGAGATGGGATGATAGTTGCATATCTAACTCTCATCACATTCTGGAACAGAACTTCTTACCGCTGTCTCTCAAACATACAGACGTGGACAAAGCTGTTACCCTTCGGTTAATGAAAAAAACTCAATGGTCACAGAAATAAATTGAATTTGACAAAAGTAATAATAAATAAAAATTCTAGGAAATTTTACAAATGAAAGTCAGACATTGCTTTACAACCATGTTTCAAAAGAATTATTCAAAAAAATAAACTCATGAAGCAGGTCTGGACAAAAATTATGGTCCCCCTAGAAAAGACTGAAAACAATGTGACCAAAGGGACAGTTTTAATCACAATTAATCATCTTTACATAAAAACAATGACACTACAAAAAAAACAAACACACAAGGCTTGGGGGGGGGGCGTCACCACCAGAGCTGCACAGCTGTCTGCCCCTCAATTTTGTCAGGTTTAACTGCTTTACAAACACACGCTGTGCAGAGGGAAGGTGTATGGTTGTTTGTTGATCTGGCTGTCTGGAATTGCCTGCCCTCTGGTCCACTTGGGCTGGTCCCCCCAGATGTTGGTGGGAGCTGGATAGAATTAGGAAACTGGGATGGATGGGATGACAGTATGGATGTGGAAGGGAAGGTGTGTGTTTTAACGCGTTAATGTTTTTGTAATTAATTAATTGTAACATGTTTGGCTTCATAATGTCAGACACATACGACACACTGTGGTCTCTCTTCATTACTCACTATTGTTCTGGTCAAGACCGGAGGAGGAGCAGGAGGAGGAGAATGTTAAAGTCTATCCTGGATTTAACAGGAAGATGCTGAAGAGAAGATAAAACTAGAGAAAAATGGTCTCTGATGATAAATCTCATCAGAACCCTCTGCATCTTGGATCAGATGGAGGCTTTCCAGAACATTTCTGGGACAGAACAATAATCAGGAATTACAGTCTGGAAGTAAGAAATCTATGGATGAGTTTTTCTACATCGCTCTGAGTCAGGATGCTCCTTGTTCTGGGAGTATTATGCAGATGGAAGAAGGAGGTCCCAGAAACCTGTTTTATACTTGGGTCAAAGGACAGATGGTCCAGAATAACTCCAGAGTTCCTCACTGTAGTACTGGAAGCTGAGGTCAAACCATTCAGAGTAGTTCCATAGCTGGACAGAGTCTTCTCGAGTCCCGCTGATGTTCTGGTTGGTGGATGACTGCTTGTCCACCTGATCCACGGCCAAATAATTGATAATGTCTTTCTTTTTTTTTATTTTTATTTATGTCTTTCTGTTGGAAATACGCATCACAGTTCTGGTTGAAATTAGGCTAGAATTTATATTTTTATTCTTCACTTCAAATCCCAATTTCCTTAACAAAACGGACACTACCTGTGTTCTATCAACATAAGTGTAGAGACAGAGAGGGACCCATCGTCTGTGTCATCTGGGATGTTTTCCAGCTGAACTGAGGTCTGCACATTCTTGTGTTTTGGTTGAGATGGTAAAGAGGGAAACAGAAGGATGCTGGGAAAACGGTAGGCGAGGGCAGGGGGAGGTTGCTGGAGACAAATGGATGTCGTTAGAAATGAACTGACAGCAGAAATATATTCCTGCAGTGTTTTTACCCTCACTCTAATTATAAACACCCCCACCATCACCAAATGAATCAGAAATAGATGTTACCCTTAATTACCATGGAAATATACGTAGCATACACTTATTTGGAAGTTCCTCTTCAGAAATGGATTGCTCTCGTTGGAAATAGGCCTGCACCACTTGCAAGTGGACTTTTTTTTATGGTAATGGCTCTTTAGAAAAAAGAAAAAGAATTTTTTATGTGATTTTTTTTTTTTCTCCACAGGTCTGATTCGGTTGCAAGAACTCATCAAAGCACCGTCCCGGTACAACATCCGTTTAAAGATCCGGCAGCTGCCTGCTGATACCAAGGACGCCAAGCCGCTTCTGAAGGAGATGAAAAGGGGAAAAGAGTTTCACATCATCTTTGACTGTGGCCATGAAATGGCTGCTGGGATCCTCAAGCAGGTGTGTAGATCATTTCTGGTTGCAGCCGGATGCTCTAACTTCCACACCGTGGTAGGCATCGGTAGAGGTAGGACGTGGTGGGAGGCAGCTTCTTCTGAGTCATGCTTGGCTGCAGTGGTTCACACTCCACCTAACAGCTGATGGTAACAGTTTAACACGACGCAGAGTTTCCAATTCCCAGAAATTCTGTTTACAGAATGACTGAAAATCTTGTTATTTAGAGACTGTTTCAGTTCATTGTGCTAACATGTAGCTAGCTCTCTGGATCCATAAGAGACATCCTTTTGAAGTAATAGCTGGAAAAAATAAGACATCCATTCTCCCCAGGAACCAAAGATGGAGCACCACAGCAAAGATTCACAAAAACAAAAATTAATAAAAAATAAACAAAAACAACAAGAACAAAAAGAACCCTGTAATATTCCTGGACTGGTGTCCCAGAAGAGAGAAATAAGAGGAAAAAAACAATAAATTCCATCATAAAAATATAGTTTATACCTTTAGTTTATGGGATTTTTGTTTTATTTTGGTTTAGGAAGCTCAGGGACTCATTTCTGCTTTTTGTAGATGATGTGGTCCTGTTGGTTTCCTCAGAACAAGATCTTCAGCACGGATTTTCTGTTAAACGAAAGAACGTTTTAATCATAGTAAACCACAAATGGTCAACAGGCAACAAGTTGCTTCCTTATATATGATGAAATGATGCAACCCAAAACCTGGAACATGATGATGGCAGTTGAGGCGGCATAAGATGTAACTGAATAAAAAAGGGGCATGCAAACAGCGTTTACACAAGTCAGGCCTTATTCAGAATGAGCAATAAAAACCTTCTCACTTGGAATGGTGAGCAGTCCGCTTCCCACGGCTTCTCAGCTCATACTGCCGGCAGGTCTACTTATTTTGAGGGTCATTGAGCCTGTTTACACAAATCAGGATGGTTGATAAACTCACAATTTAACAAAGACTAAGAAAAGAAAAGGTTTTACCAATGCTCCACAGACATAAACTTTAAATCACAGCTGGAGAATCCTCAGTGTCAGGACTGAACATTTTCCTATTTCCTTTACCTTCAGGATGCTTTGGATGAAGGCGTAATGTACTGTAAATCAGCAAAATCATCAAAAACTTTCTAAGTGAGCACCCACATCTTTGCTGTGTGGGTGGGGGCTCACTTGTCTTTCCATGATCCTGATGTTCCTTATCAATAGAATCATGCATAATCCTCCATACTGTGTTTCTCACTATATGCCAGATGTATTATAAGCCAGAGTTCTGTCTCATGTTTTTTTTCTGTGGCTGTTTGTGTTTTTGGTGGGTGTTTGCTTCTCATCTCTGAGCCTGTGGGTACAGTTCTGTGGCAGAATATATGCCTACTCGCATTACATGCTATTCCAGCCAGTTTCAGTTACACAATGAAACCGGTAAATGTGTGTGTGTGAGAAAGAAGAATATGACAAAATATTGCATCTGCATCCAGATCCATGTATAAATATCCCCTTTCTGTCTCTTTCTGTTACGCTCCTTCTTAGGCTCTTGCCATGGGGATGATGACAGAGTATTACCACTACATCTTCACCACACTGGTAAGTAGAGAAAGTGCCGGTACTTCACAGTCAGTGACATCAGTTCTAATTCAGTCCTACAGTATTTCCTTCAAGATTTGTTGCATGCCCACAAATGAGATTTATTTATTTATTTTTTCCTTCCCTTTGTTATTCATTTATTTTTTATTCCCAGCTTCACATACTGGTCAAGAGCAGGTCTGTTTATCAGTGTAGGAGGTACCTGTTTATCATCCACTCCTGATGCATGGAACTGCTGTTCCACTGCATATTACCGGTTCTCTGCAGCTGGTTACTGACTAACTACAGTGAGGAAAATAAGTATTTGAACACCCTGCTAATTTGCAAGTACTCCCACTTAGAAATCATGGAGGAGTCTGAAATTTTCATCGTAGGTGCATGTCCACTGTGAGAGACATAATCTAAAAAAATTCCTGAAATCACAATGTATGATTTTTTAACCATTTATATGTACGATACAGCTGCAACTAAGTATTTCAACAACTGAGAAAATCAGTGTTAATATTTGGTACAGTAGCCTTTGTTTGCAATGACCTGATTTCACTGCTAGAAGAAATAATAGATTAATCAAGACACCAGCAACTAGGAAAACTAACATGCACAGCTTCTAGAACAAATGATCCCTAACACATCTAGAAATGGAACCAGCCACGTCAAGAGGAGCTTGCTGACACTTTGACTGCGGTCCCCTGCCTACCACACAGCTCAGGAGAGCGTTGATGAGAAGAACACAAGTGAAGTTTAATGACAGGCTCTGAAAATCTTTTTTGTTTGAAAAACCTGTTTGGACTTTGGCACCAGCTGTCATGAGGCCATTCATGAGGCAGTCTTATCTTAAAGGGGATGCACTTTCTGTTGCAGCGATCCTCAAGGCCCAGTGTCCTGCATGTTTTAGATGTTCTCCTGCAACAAGCCAGAATGAAATAAAATAGTTCTCCAGTATCTTGATGTCATTTTATTAATGCCCCTTTGATTTGAATCAAGGGTGTTGCTGACAGGAAACATCTAAAACCTGCAGGACACCAGCTCTGGAGGTCTGGAGTTGCTGAACCCTGCTCTAGTGAAACATGGTACTTTGGATGGATGAAAAAGACATCCAACAAACCTTTTGTCACACAAAATAGGGCAGTAGTACATGTTCCTTTCTACTTTAAATGAAAGCACAGAAAAGTTCTCCTCCTGTAGGTTCCCATGAACCTACAGGAGGTGGACAGAGGATCATCAGTAACAAAGGATTTTGTGTTGCAGTGGGCAGATGGGGAGCAGCGGTTGTACTGATTCTTTTAGAAAAGAGAATTCCTCAGGAGTCTGGATGATGTACGCCCAAACGTTATCACACCGTCATGACTGGAAAATTTCCCCAAAATCAAGAGAGACTGCGGCCGTAAAACAGCTGTATAATTGCTTTCTGCTGAATGGGGGTTGCCTGCTGTGCTACAGAAACTGCTGAAGATCTGATCCAGAAGAAGCTCTGGGTTTCAGTCGGACAGGAAAGATCTGAAGGCCAAACTGATGTTGATGTTTTCAAGATTATTATGATTTAAAAAGTTGTGCCAAAAGTTAAATGGGAAGCATTTCCAATTAATGAAACACACATTTTGATGGAAAATTAACATCCATATGCTCAGGTAACAGCCATACAAGCCCAACAAAGTTTCCTTCCTTCTGTCCAAACTACTGGGAGGAAGCCCAAAGAGCAGGACGAGCGATTTCTGCAGGTAGTCTCTGTTCTCCATACAGCAGAGCAGCTGCAATGAACTAGCTTTCATTAATGGTCTGTTATGTTGGGAATACAGTAGTTGAGTAGTAATAAGTCATTATTGGCTGTTAATAAACATGCAAGGGCAGTTATTAATGATCAGTAAAATTACCATGAAAAATAGCAGATGTGGAGAAAAATGTCAAAAAGTGAGAAATTAAAATATTGCACCTTTAAAGATGGCTGGTCACATCTGACATCTGTGCACGGTTAGCAGCTGCCTTCGTTTTATACATGTTCCAACTTTCCACCTCTTAGGAAGTGAAATGCAGCAAACGGGATGAACGGCCACCATCCAAAACAGTGATAAGCAAAACTTTTATAATCATCTATAATCATTTATAATCATCCCAGGAAGTCTGGAAGCTGTTAAACAAAGACAACCCCAGACCTTCGTCTTTTCTAGCTGATGCAGGTCCTTTAGATTAACCAGTAATAGTGCTTATCTGACTACTGAGCTTGTTGGTGTGATGATTGTCAACAGCCGAGGCTCCTGAAGAGTGTAAGCATAATTTGCTAGCATGCTAGCACACCAGCTTTATCTATACAGAATTTAAACAAGATGTGATTAAACAATTACGCCCTTATTTTTTCTTTTCTTGTTTTTTAGGACTGGTTTCAGGACATGCTTTTTTTATTTATTTATAACCACTGGACTCCACACATTGGGTCTGACTGGCTGAAGCTAGCCTGAGATTAACAGTAGTAAACAGATACTTTATTTACACTCCTGCCAAGTGTTCTGTAAAAGTGCTTTTTCCAAACATCTTCCAGCAAAGATTTTCCAGATGATTTTACACAACCAAACCTTGGCATTGGTCTGTCGATGGCTTCGTCCACACAAGAGCAACAAAGAAGTTTAGATTCAGCTTTTCTTTGTAAGAGAAATGCTGAGTTTCTACCAACCATGAGTAAAAAAATGGTGACGGCAGAACTTGTCAACTAGCCAATAAAACAGTGTTGGAGCAACATGCTACTGGATTCAGTGTTATTTCTACATTCATTGCCAAAGAATATTGAAAATTAACAGCAGCAGATGAACATTTTCCATCTCATTCATTATTTTGTAATTAAATTAAACTGTAAACTCTAAAATGGGCCATTCCTAATTATCTGACAGTCAGGATATTTCAGGGGTTTGGCCCTTTTACTGGGACTTCAGTCACTATCCACTAACTGATTTTTCTTTGTGATCTTGTTGTTTGTGTGAACTTGATTTCAGTCTTTGTTCCAGGTCAAAGACTTAAATAACAAAAAAACAATCCCCCTCTCCTCCTCCTCCTTTCTGTTTTTTTTTTATTATATATTTTTAAAAATTCAACTTAATTTAAAATTTAATCTCTTCAGTTTTTCAAGTCTGTTACAGTGGCCAGAAGGGGCCATTTGTGTGTTTATTTCCGCTGCACATGGCACAGTTTCTGGTAGATAATTAAACGTCCCTTTGGTGACAGATGAAATACAGAATGCAAACGTGAATCAGGGGGTTTTGACTGAGGGCATCTCATCACTTCCACTGTTGTGTTTGGCAGAGCTCTGGACTGAAAGCCTAATTCTCCAAGCACACCAAACAGCCAAGTCATACCGAGGCCACATATGGCCGCCATTTTCCTGCCAGATTTCTCTTCATACTTCACTTACCGTGTGTTAACTGTTACAGTCCTCTCACACAGTACAGAAGGTTTAATAAGCAGGGCGGTTCGACAGCCGCAGGCCTTTTTCTGCCCTCATGTCAAATGTTTAGAAGAATGAACTCCTATAATGAAGAAAAGTTTGAAAAAAATTTGAAATGTTCCCAACAGTTTTCCATCTTTTCCACCGTTTCACGCAGCAGATGAGAAAGTAGTTCATTTTCTTTGATTCCAGGATCTGTTTGCGCTGGATGTGGAGCCTTACCGGTACAGTGGTGTGAACATGACGGGCTTCAGGATCCTCAACACGGAGAACAGCCAAGTGGCCTCCATCATTGAGAAATGGTCCATGGAGAGACTGCAGGCTCCACCAAAACCTGACTCTGGTCTACTGGACGGCTTCATGACTGTGAGTCCCCGGGGCACACCAAACGAATGAATGAATGAACGACTGAATGAACAAATGAACGAATGAATGAACAAATGAACGACTGAATGAACAAATGAACGAATGAATGAATGACTGAATGACTGAATGAACAAATGAACGAATGAATGAACAAATGAACGAATGAATGAATGAATGAATGAATGACTGAATGAACAAATGAACGAATGAATGAATGAATGAATGAATGACTGAATGAACAAATGAACGAATGAATGAACAAATGAACGAATGAATGAATGAATGAATGAATGAATGAATGAATGAATGAATGAATGAATGAATGAATGAATGAAAGACTGAATGAACAAATGTATAACTGAATGAACAAATGAACGACTGAATGAACAAATGAATGAATTGGTCTGAGACGAACTGCTAGAGGCCACCTGGCCAAGATAAAACTTGATATTTTGTAATGAGATGTGTGATTTTTGTAAAGAAGGGAGACATCTGATATTTTCTGTGGGGAAAAAGAACTGGAAGCCCAGTTCATGATATGAGGTCCATGTGTTAAAGGATGACAGTCTAGAAGATGTCTAGTGGACTTCCCAGAGCTTCTTCCAGTTTGACTCTGCTGACAGGCTGGTTTATAAAGCCCTGAAGTGACTGACGATATAAAACATGGATCTGGGCGTGACAGACCTGTTAGGATGGATATGTAGTGGTTTTTCTTATTGTAATTCCCGGTTATCCTGGGGGATTCAAATGTAAAACCTGTATGAGTCCTGGGTGTGATAAGCAGAGTCTCTGTCACTGGGATCTGAAACCTCTGTGATCACAGCAGTCTGCTGTAATAACGCCTCTTCCACTCCGCTTTCATACCACTCTCTTATCTGGGAACGCTGCCAAAAATGTCAACCCGCCAGAGACAAGGAGCTGGACGGAAAAAAAGGAGTAATGAAGAAGGGAAGAGGAATGAGACGAGGGGGAAGGATGAAAAGCAGATGAAGAAGAAGAATGGAGAGTGGGTGAAGACAAGGCAGAAGTCAAATCAGAGTGCTTGTGCTTTATTCCCACAATGACTGTTGAGGTGTTAAATGTGAGGCTGCTTGGTCGGAGTCCAGGAGGCGGCGGCGGCGGTGGCGGCAACATGTTGGCTGCTGATTAAAACACTGGTTTGCCTCTGGGGAGACGCGCATTTCGGTTTTCTTTTTCCTTTTTTCTTCCAAAAGAGCAGGATCACGCTGAGTCATGTTTCCGGGCTGATATTGGAGAGTGGGTGTTCCTCACTTTAAGTTCTTTTGTTGGATTTGTGGCTCAATCAATAGTTTCCCACTTGAGACCTGTAACGGACTGTGGGTGTAATAACTGGACGTTTTTAAAACACGGAAATCTCGGGGTGCCCTCGTCATCGCTGGCTACAAACCTGCAGTAAAGTAATCCTGGAGTCAGTCTAATGTCTTCATACACCCAAAGAACAAGCCAAAAGGAAAATTAGAAGCTGTTTTCATCACTCTTTAGTTTGCTGGATAGACATCCATACTGAGTGGTTGTATTTGGATCAGTGACAAGCTGAGATTTATGCGTGTGAGGAGTGTGCTGTGACCCTGCTCATCAGCGAATTAATGGCATCTGAGTCAGAGGGTGAGGACTGATTAATTAGACAAATGGCAACTGGCAAGTCAGTAGCTGCTGCATATTGACACGGTGAGAGCTTCTGTACACGTTTGATTAATGACTTCATTTCTGAAATATTTATGATTTTGTGTGTTTTGTGTTTGCTTCTGTTTTTAGATTAAATAAGATTATCCTAGCAAATAGCACTTAGCTGGCCATTCACGGGATCTTTAGTGTAACCTCTGTGGTTTGCAGATGGTGATAAATGAAGTCCTGTCAGCTGGGAACGGAAGCCTTGTCTGCTGGGTAATACACTCCTTTATTTTACATCATTGCTTTAGGTTTGGTTTGGCTAACAGTTACATGTCTTAGGGAAGGGAAGAGATGAAGAACAGAACAAGGCAGAGCTAAACAATGAGAATGATTAAGAAGCATTACGGTGAAATCCGACCTCCATTTTTAGTGATTATATGAAAGTAAAGAAATAATAATTTTCCATTTAGTGTCTGTATGTAGTTGTGACAAAGTGTGTAAGTGGAAACTATTTGTTACTTGGCTTTATTTCTTATTTTAAACATATGACTATAAGAACTCAGAGACCTCAGGACGACCTTTGTATTATTTTTTTTTTGCCAATGATTGTGTCCATCATTTCTAGTTAGAAGCTCCAATGGCAAAATTATCCCTATCTACCCATAGTAAAGAATCCTTTAAAAATTCCTGTCAGTCAGGAATTCAATCAGGGCCTAACATAGCCAGGACCAGTCCTGCTTCAGGGTTTTTCTTTAATCACAATTAAATATTTTAATCTAATAAAATACATTGTTTTGATTTCTTGCATAGCTACAGCTTACAGCTTATGAAAGTGAAACGTCCATTTACAAATAAACAGTAACACAGAGTAACTCACTGAGATCAGCATCTTTAATCACACACAGTTCGAGGACTGAGCAGGCTGATCACTGCTGTCAAACAATGAGGCTGTTAATAACGGTCACACATGACATAACTGCAGAATTTATGAAATGCACAACTACTTGTGACGTCACAGAATTAATATTCCAACACAAACGAGCTCACACAGGGTGCTGAGCCTCTAAGGAGCTTGTTGGAAACTAGAAGCACTGAGAGGGCAGACCTTTTTGCCAGTGATTGTGGCCATTACCTGTTTTAGTAAGTTCTAATAGCAACATTATACCTATCTCCTCACAATATTAAAGAATCCTTTAAAATTTAGACTTGAATCGACGGCGATCTGGATCACCCCCAAAATCTAATCACTTGTTCCATTTATGAGATATCCTGTAAATTTAATCAGAATCCATCCATATATATATAGCTGTTTGAGTCATGTTGCTAAAACACAGATGATAAAAAGGAAAGTGAGGAAGCGTTCTGGCTGTAATGTCTGGGCTGTAATAAAGGGAAATTAAGTGATCAGAGTTTTGTCCGTTTATACTGTCCCATGAGTTAATGGCTGATTGTATAATCTCATGAATTCACATATTAACAGAGTGGGCTAGTTTCTGTCAGCATTACTTCCTTCATAGTACCGCACATCCACATCCTAAATGTCTAGGTAAGGCGACCCAGGTAACAGAGAGATATCCTGAGCATGTTAATCATGCTTCGTCGTACAGGACTCTGGTCTTTTCAAGGCTGCAAGTGCAGGAAGGGACCAATCAAGAGATGGCTAGTATCCAGCAGGAGCCATTCACTAGAAGATACACAGCCAACCACGAAGGGGGAGGGGTCTACGGCAGCACTGCCGCTCACTGGACAGAGTAAAAATGACACGCTTTATCAAAATCAATCTCCCTAAGGCTACAATATCCACCAAAACAGTAACTAGATTCGCTGTTCGATGCTTTTTTGAAAAAGAGTTGCTAGTGGGTTGTGAGTACTTCTGAATATGAGGAAAAGTCGCTAAGCTAGCAGCAGCGCCTGCAGCAGTGGCAGAGGATCTACTTCTGCTCCTTCGCCATGGGAAGTGGCAGAA
Source organism: Melanotaenia parkinsoni (assembly GCA_036919975.1). Taxonomy (NCBI): domain Eukaryota; kingdom Metazoa; phylum Chordata; class Actinopteri; order Atheriniformes; family Melanotaeniidae; genus Melanotaenia; species Melanotaenia parkinsoni. Next base: position 30,760,043 of record JBAFTA010000007.1, on the reverse strand, counting down.
GTGTGTGTGTTATTCAGAACACATGACAAAATAACAGAGTAATACAGCAAAATTATTTTAATAATAATATCACTGTTTTGGGGATAGCTTCGAGCCAAAATCTGAATCAAGATTTGATTTATTGCACAGCCCTAGTGTTAGCTACATCTTTGTTAAGTAGTCAGCAGACTCCAACTATCCGAGAACAGCGAGTATACATACACATCTGCTAAATCAAGATTCAGACCAGTATTCATACATTTACTTCTATTTACTGGTTTAGAGTTTATTTTAAAAGGTCACTGGAGATGAATAACTTAATTTTTTTCTGGATAGCCTGTCAATAACACAACGGTCAGGGGTTAAATATGCATACGTATAGAGAGGACTTCTGTCCGTCCTCTGCACTCATCTCGTACATATTTCAGTCCGTTTTTGGATGTTTGCACAATGTCTGAAACTGAACTCTGAGGAGAACTCGGCACTGCCCTCTGGTGGATGGGTTGGCTAACAACCATGCCAGCATAGAGCACACATGCAGAGATTGAGGATTTATTTTACATATGGTAAGGAGACCATGTGATGTAGCCGAATGTGGGATTGACTTTTTTTTATTTTTCATTTAATTTATGTTTTGTTGCTTTTGTAAAATGAACCTTTGCTGTTTAGTTCAAATCATCAGTGTCCAGTAAAGTCAAACTTGTGGAAACTGAGCAGCTCTTCAAGCTTTTACAGTCGATCTCTTGAGCTTATTCAAATCACATCAACCTGCTCATTTGAATTTTTATGAAATACAACAAAGTGCTTTGTGACTTCAAATATTTCACCAGCTTCCTATTTTCACATTGTTTGGACTCCTTGATTTGGTTTTCTAAACTCCTCAAACTGTGCATCCAGTATCAGATGAAGGAATGAATTAAATAAACCCATGAAGTTGTTCTCTTTTAGCGAGTATGACTGTGTGACAAATCAGGTATCAGGTAATTCTGCACCTCATTCCTTTATTTTGCCTTCAGTTAACTGGGTGATGGAGAATCTCTGCCCTGAGTCGTGGCTTAACATGCACCAACAAGAGTGACCTTACAAGCTCCTCGCTCTAATTACCATACTGTCTCCGCTTGTTAATTGCCTTCACTACTTTATAATTCATTCTGCGCTCTGAAAAAACTGAAACAGTTTCCAGTAAAGAATAAAGACAGTAAATTCTGCATCTGGAACTTTTTTCCTGATCTGAGCTAACAGGCTGACTCTTCAGTCGTCAAAGTCGTCTCTTTGTTGGTATTTGGAGCCACGCTGATGCTGCTGCTGCTGCTGAATCACTTCTGTTCCCAGATTAACATAAATATGTCATACCTGTGGCTACATCTAAATGGGCAGTGATGGAAAGCCATTTCCTTTTTGACAGATATCATTTAACGTCTGATCCAGAGTTAGAAGAAAATGTCACACTGACATCAGACATTTTCCAGGATTCGTATTATCTAAGCATTGTTCGAACAGCCAGGTGGGCAACAGAAACGCTGCAATGGGTCACATCAGAGTCCTGTGATTAAATGGCTGGAAACTCTCAGGGCTTACGGTAGCATTTAACTGCCATTATGAAATTAAATGAAACATGCTTTATTAATCTCAGGGGAAAATCTTATAGTAGTCTTGTAGTTTTTTTTTTTTTTTTTTTTTTTAATTAAAAACAATAACAAGTCATTAGAAGATGACAACGTCTTGTTCCGGAGGACGATGGCTGCTGGCTGGAACGGTCTCTGGTACCTTTTTGTCTTACATTGGACTTGACGAAGCCTCACACTGAACTCTGTTGCTTCTTCACTGTGTTGTGTTTAGGATGTGAAGAGTCTTCTAGTCTAGCGGCTCCAGAGTTATCCCCAGTACAGAAGCAGCCTTTTTGATCAGTTTGTTGGATGTCTTTAAGTCTCTGGCTGTGATGCTGCTGCCCCAGCAGATGCTGCAAAACTGACTGAATTCTCCACCACAGACTGATAAGAAGATTTGAAACATCTTGGTGGAGACACTGATCTCAGCTTCCTCAAGAAGTAGAGTCTGCTCTGTCTTTTGTTCTAGATGTTTCTGTGTTGCATTTCCAGTCCAGTCTGCTGTCCAGATGAACTCTGAGGTATTCCTGGTATTCCTCCACCACCTCCACCTCTTCTTCCCGGATGTAAACAGTGTTTTGTTTACTCCTGTTCCTCTTGAAGTCAACAATCATCCCTTTTGTTTTGTCTGCGTTTAGGATGAGGTGATTGTTTCTGCACATCTCACAAACCGACTCCCCACAACTGCAGAGTAATCAGAGTATTTCTGCAGATGGCAAGACTCAGAGTTGTGTTGGAAGTCTGAGGTGTAAAATGTGAAGAAACATGGTGAGAGTTTAGTCCCTTGTGGTGCTCCAGTGCTGCTGATCACCATCTCAGACACCTTTCAGTCCCACAAACTCTGGTCTGTTTGTTAGCCAGTCAGAAATCCAGGTGGTAGTGGAGGAATCCACCTGGGTTTATGGAGCTTACATAACAGAGCAGCTGAATTGTAAAAGTACTTGAGAAATGAAAGAACATGATCCTCAAAGTGCTTCCTGATTGGTCCAGATGAGAGTGGGCTTTCTGAAGCAGTAAGATAATGGCATCTTCAACCCCAAGAACATTACGATAAGAAAACTATAATGATTTCTAAAAGGTGTTGACTTGTTTATTGAAGTGAGCCAGTAACTATATATAAAATTATTCCCTCACTGTAGTTTCTGAATGTGATCAATGACAATAGATGTTAGCATGGTGTTATCCTCTGTCAGGTAGGGAAAATAAACATATCTCGTTGGTTTTATTGTAATATAATCAGGCATATTGTTGACACCGGGAATCGATTCTCTGAGGTCCCGAGATGTCCCTAGACACCATGAATATTAAATAAACCTGATTATTGTGGTGCTTAACTATGGTGATGGTATTTATGAATGCCTAGTCTAAACGTTTGGTACAGTTTACCATTTCAACGCTCCTACCCATCATTAGGTTTTTCCTTGTGTTGGTTGGCCTGACTTGTTCACCAGAAGACTGAAACATTGTTCTCAGTGATGAATCTTTTCCGGGTCTGCTTCTTTCATATCTGCAACTATGCTTACTTGTTCCTGAGCTCAGAACAGGGAAAAGGTTTTAAGTGCTGCTCCTGCTGCCTGGAACGACCTGGAAAAGGACCTGGAAAAGGACCTGGGACAGATGGAGCTGGTCTGCACCATGCTTTTAAAGATATTTTAAATTTATAGTCAAATGGGAAATCAGAGTCTAGATCTTTTGATTAACATGTTGTTTGGATCTCTTGATACGTTTCAGCTTTGATGGTGTTTTAATCCATATTTTATTTATGTGTGTTTTTGCTTTCAGTGTTATTTGCATGTTTTCAGTATTTGTCATTTCTCTTGTTCTTTGTGATGCTGCTGAGGATCACCTAACTTCAGTTTCAGGAGCAAGGGCTGCAGAACTCACAGTCGAGGCTGTCAGCCTGCTGTCCCTGAGGAAAGAGCAGTGGGCTGCGCTCTTGCCTTTAACTTGGGTCCAGAGAACAATTTGACAGGGTTACAGACTCCAGTTTGCGATGACTCCCTCTCGCTTCTCTGGAATATACTATTCACAGGTCCCGGGGGAGAATCTTCTCACGTTTTCCTCACTGCTAAACAAAAGAGAGATACGCATACTGCCCCCAGACCAGAACCAGAGCGGGTTTTATTCCAGGTATTTCCTGGTCCCCAAACGGGGAGGGACTGGGATTCGCGCTATCCTGGATCTACAGGCTCTGAACAAATACCTCAGAAAATAAAAGTTCCGGATGCTCACGCATGCATCTTTGATGCGTCTGTTCCGACAGGACGACAGGTTCTCCTCTGTCAACCTTCAAGACGCATATTTTCACATTCCAATTTATCCCCCGCACAGGAAATATCTGAGGTTTGCCTTTCGGGTCGTTTGTTACGAGCACACCGTGCTCCCTTTCGGTCTGTCTCTGAGCCTGAGAGTGTTTGTGCGGTGCACTGAGGCAGCGATAGCTCCACTAAGACGACGGGGTTTACGTCTGGCCATGGCACACGGCGGGTTACCATTACGGCGGAGAGCCTTATGGTGCTCCGCTGCTCGCAATGTCCGGTTGCAGGGGGTGATTATAGGTGCTGTCTTGTCGCTGAAAGTGGTCTTCTGTGAAGCGTATCAGTGATATACATGCCCTCTCAGTTCATCCTACATGCACTCCGTTTGCCCCGGGGGATGTGAGGGTGTCACTGAAGCCTAACCCGGCATTTGTGCCCAAAGAAGTGGGCTCATGCTCGCATATCATCCTTGTGTCAATCTCTCGCCTTTCTCTTCACTCGAGGAGCTGAGACTTCATAAACTGTGTCCTGTCCACGCTTTACAAGCCTAGACAGGACGAAGGGGCTCTGGAAGAGCGACCATCTCTTTGTCTCCTGGGCTAGGTCCCGTTTGGGCAGGCCGATCACTAAGCAACAGCTTTCCCACTGACCTGTGGACGCTATTTCTGCAGCCTATAGGAGTCAGGGTCTTCAGGCACCTGTGGGCTTGCATTCGCACTCGACTCAAGGACTGGCTGCATCCTAGGCCCTCTCTAAAGGGGTCTCCATGCAGGATCTTTGTGCAGCCGAATGTTGGTCTTCACCCCTCACCTTGGTTCAGTTTTACAAACTGGACGTCTCTACCTCCAGTGTGGCCCACTGTGCTGAGCAGTGGGCACTCAGGGGAGTGGAGTTCAACTCCTTAAGTGCGGATGTTCACCTGTCTGGCATTTTAGGAGTCTCCATATCCCATAGTGAGACATCGAAATGAATGCTATGAATGAGAACTTTAGGTTACTCAAGAAACCCCGGTTCTCATAGTAGCATGAGTGCGATATCACACCATACAGCCCTTCTTGCTGGGCGAAGCGAGAAGAGGTCCTTATCTTGAATGACGCTGTGTCGTAGCGCAGGCTACTTAAAGGTAGGGCGATGAGAGCGTCACGTTCACCAGCCATTCAGGGTTGGCGTAATGAGATAGGTGCTTCTGAGGAACCCGCAGGGGGGCGTATCCCATAGAGAGACATCTCACTCATGCTACTCTGAGAACCGGGGTTACGTGAGTAACCTAAAGTTTCTCAGCCCTGGAACGCTGCTGGGTAGCAACAGCTTCAGAAATGTACATAATAGATGTCCCTGTGCCTCAAAATGAGTCAGCAACTTCAAGGTTTAACATCAGAAAATGCATTTTTAAAATGCCAAAAATGAAACCATTGAACCAGAAGGTTTGCTGTTGTGTGCTGCCTCTAGACCAAAACAAAGTGTGTAATGAGCCACACATCCCTCTACCCCTTTCCCCCCATTCGCCTTGTCTGCAAACATACTGAGCAAAACAATATCATCATTTTAACTTATGACATTCCTGTTGTTACTTACTGTAATTGTCCAGGTAAAAAAGAGCTAGCTTAGAGTCTAACTGTAGCCACTTTAGCTCTCGCAGTGCTCTCTATTTGGGAAATACATGCCTGATGTTAATCCAGTTTATCTTCCTTTCGTTATATGACAACTTCCTCTCCAAAAAACATTTTATTTTTGAGAAAATGTAAGATCCTTGTCGTCTTCTGGTGAACGTTTCTTTCAACTCTCTGCTATTTCGCTTTAAAAATACGAACTACCATTGCATGCAGGATGAAGCATTTCATATGGAGGGAGAACCAAGGGGTCCGAGAGGAGGGAGGAAGCGGTGATTCACATGAACATACGTGAACGCGTGACCAGACCAACCAGTAAACACGGAGCTGGAGATCAACACAGAGAGACGGTGTGTGACGCCATGCTACACTCCAGATGAAACCACACCTCTAGTTCTTCACATAGACCTTTTCTATTTCCTCCAATCTAGAAATGATGAATTTCTACTTAATGGCCCTTTAAATGGTGACTTGAGGCATCACAACAGAAATAAACTCTTTGTTTACAGCCTGGTTTAAAACATGGTTTGGTCTCTGTAAATTGGACTCCTCATGCTTGCAGTATTTTTATAGAAGTCACTTGTCTAATTGGGTGAATGAGGCTGGTAGAGCTTGTTTCTGTATCAACCTGGCAGTAGTCTTATTTCACCGATGACCTCCGTGAGAGGAAACATAACCTGGACTGCTTTAGGGGCCAGGTGAGTCAGAGAGCCCGGACGTGTCAACCTTGGGCAGAGTTCAGGTCGAGAACAGCAGGAACCTTCTAGACCTGTCAGAGCTCACAGCTGAATACAAACAGTCAACATGTAGTCAGAACAACACACTCTTTGCTGCTTGACACACACATCGTGTTCCACTGCCTGGCTTCAATGTTTTCCAACATGCTTTTTCAGCTGCATCCTGGGATGTAGCTTTGAAATGTTTCCAGAGTCTTTGTCTGCAGATTGAGCTGTTTGAAGGAGTTCTCATTAGATGGACACTAATATTTGGTTATTTCCCATTTTGGCAGCAGCCCCTCATGCAGCACTGAGACGATGCCATCAGACGATGCTCTTCTCTGCCTATTAGATGAGGCTCCTCTCAGCTTAGTTTATTCCATCTGCTTGTTTCTGTGCTTCAAGGCGTCTCTCTGTCTCTCTCTCTGGCTCAGAGTTGGATCTGGCTCCAGTATAGTCCACATGCCAGGGGAGAAATTTGGCTGTGACATGTTACTGGGACATTACTGCAACAGCTGCCGTTACTTGTGCAGAGGCTGTAGGAGTTTGGCAGGGCTGATGAGGAGGAATGACTGCTACCACTTCCTTCACCCAGAGAGCCGTTAGTGTTGGCTGTGCATCTATCTACACCACTGATCTGAAATACTGGGGGGGGCGTCACTCAGTTGGACGCTCTGTTCAGAAAGTGTCTGGAAGAGAATCTGCTTCATTATTACAACAACTGTTTGCATTATTATGTCCAAATCATTGAATCCACATGATGGGAGGAAATATGTTAAAGCACAGCAAATCATTCTATCCTCCAATATCGTAGAATTAGCACAATCTGAACAATCAGTATACAATCCCCCTTGCTATGCTAGCTTGTCTTTGTTTTTTGAGACGTGTACTGGCAGACAAACCTAATCTGATAACAACTCCACAGGTTACACAGAAAAAGAAATTTTTATCCTGCCATTGTGTGATATATTAAACATCATCCATCCAGTTACACTTACTGCTCCACAATCATCATTTTAGGCTCCAGAAAACCTCAAACTCTCTGCTTTCATTTAAGAAGCCATTTAAAGCAGTAGGCAGTAATGTCCACAATTATATGCAAGACTCCAATTCTACGGTGTCCACAGCGTCTTGGTGGAGCTGCAAATTACAGAATTTCTAACAGTGATTCTTGTTTTTGGTCATTTTAATTCTTCTGAACAATTAGAACTAAAACAGCACAGACCTGTGTCTATATATACCATCCAAATTTTCAGCTGCAGTTTAAAACATGCAGCAAATCATGGGTGAAACATGATGCAGAACTAAACAAAAATGCATACCTGTGTGCAAATTGTGTGTATTTGTTTATTTATTTTCTCTTATTTGTTTTCAGTCTCTTATGTGCATTTGTCTTGGTGCAGAGTAGATGTGTGTTCCTGGTTATAAATGTGTTGCTGCGGATTGTTAGCACTGCCTGCAGGCTGCAGCAGCACAACCTACAACTGGATTAATGACTTCCAGCCCTCTGGTGTCACCACTGGGTTCCTGCTGAGACAGCCGTCCCCTGAGACGGGTTACTGCCACAGTACAGGCCTAATCTAGATTTTGAAAACAGATCATACAACACTGACTCATAACCTCCCCTGCAATACACCACCCTGAAGCAGACACCAACATGCCATCCCTCCACCACCATTTGCTGATGGCTCATCAACATTTCTGGTCCCCAGGGAGGATGGATGGTGGCCTCACACCAGTCATGTATAACCAGGATAAACAGGGATCATTTAGGGGGTTCAGCTTCTCCAGTTCAGGAAAGGCAGCCCATTATTAATTCTTTTATTTTATTCTCCATTTTCCTCCTTTTCCCAGAGACTGAATTAATGTGTTGTTGATTTATTTAGTTATTTTTATTATAATTAATCATTCTGCTCGTTTTGGGCATCATTGTACTTTTTTTAATCTTTTTTTTAATTTCTTTGATTTGGTGATAATTTTGGCAGTGTTACGGCTAGTAACATCAACTTTTGCACCACAGCCTCACAGCAAGAAGGTCACTGGTTCGAGCCTCAGCTGTGGAGAGGCTCTAACAGTGGCCTTTTTGTGTGGAGTTTGCATGTTCTCTCTGCATATGTGTGAGTTCTCTCTGGGTACTTCAGCTTCCTCCCACTGTCCAAAGACATGCATGTTAATTGATCACTCTAAATTCTCTCTAGGAGTAAGTGTGAGTGGATGTTTGTGTCTCTGTGTTGGTTCCCGTGGAATCTGGTAATCCACGGGATTCCCAAGGGGGGGGGGGGGGGGATTCTTGGGGGTGTGTGTTTTTGAACTTATTTCCTAAACAAAGTTTTGATAATCAGAAATGATTTCAAACACAAAAAAACAAACAAACAAAAAAAAAAAAAAAA
>JBAFTA010000007.1:30679617-30690054 GCA_036919975.1 Melanotaenia parkinsoni | reverse complement strand
CTGTCTGTCTGTCTGTCTGTCTGTCTGTCTGTCTGTCTGTCTGTCTGTCTGTCTGTCTGTCTGTCCGTCCGTCCGTCTATCTAATGGTATTCAATCTTGAGGAACTTTTATTTTGTTGTTACATTTTTTTATTTATTTCTTTTTTATTTTGAGTTATTTTATTCAAATGAAGGGGCGAGGTTAACTGGCTCCTTTGTTTCCCTGACCTGCCTCTTCATCTTCTCGACCCATCACCCGGTTGCTGATCAAGGATAAACTAGTACTTTCTATTCCTGCTTATTTCTGTCATGACAAGTTTTCTTCATTTGTAAGGTCAGATATGTATTACCGTATGTTATCAATACCTGCACCCTAGTTTTGGTGTCCCAGTTGCTTCTTCACCTGACTGCAGGAAACAGGTGAAGAAGGACGGGGAGGCAGAGAAGGTCGCAGTGTAGTCCAGTCAAAGTCCAGACCTGAGATGCTGTGGTGGGACTTTCAGAGAGCTGCAGAAACTAGTGCAGCAAGCCTCCATAAAAACAGCAGGGCAATGTTCCCCCCAGTCACGATCTTGTTTTTTTGGTTCAGTAGTTTTATGTTTTTTACTGTTATGCAGGTTTCTGTCATGGTCATGTCTGGTTTCCTGTTTTATTTTTGTTCTTCCTTTCCTTGTTAGTTCTGTTTGGCTTCCTGTCATTAGCACACCTGGTTTGATTAAGCTGTTCCTTATTAGTCCCTCAGTGTATTTCTACCCCTTGGTTTTCAGTTTCAGTTGTCAGATCCTTGTGGATTTTCCCTGCCGTGTGGTTCCTGTAATTTCTGAGTTTGAATTAAAACATTTGGTTCTGTCTGCCTCCTGCCTCTGAGTCCTGCCTTTGGGTCCTCACCCTCACTACACCGTGAAAGTAACAACAGAGGAACATCCTATAGAAAATCGTTGGGTGGACTCTCAGTTTTGTCTGAGCTGTGTTAAACCAACAACACTGTAATGTGTCATCCGTCGTTTATCTGATGCTGTATTTACCTGCTGTATGTTGTTGTCAGTTCAGGTCTGGGGTGTAATTCCTTTTCCAAGTCATTTGAAATCATTACATCCAACATCTGTCTGCTTTCAGTCTAACAAGGCAAATTTATGATGTGCTGTTTTGCCTACCACTGCTACTTTTCTTTCTTTTCTTTGTTTCGTGCAAACGTAGCATGGTCTCCACAGGTTAAACTCCAGCTTGCGAAATAAGTCTGTTAGTGATCGTTAGTGGCAGCATCATATGATAAACAACACCTGCTGGTGGATATTTTTTTTTTTTTACATTTATATCACTGAGAGCAGGAGTCATAGAAAGAAGGGACATGCTGTAGAAACGAAGGGCTAACAAAGACAGATGGTGCATGGAGCAGAGGTATAGAGGGAAGAAGCAGGAGGAGCAGCTAGGGAAAAGGACAGTGGAGTAGCTGTGCAGTTGGTGGGAGGCAGAGAAGAAACAGTATGGAAAAAAAGACATTAGTAATCTTGCCAGCTGTTCATGTGAACAAAGAAGGATACGCCAGCTTCTGCTCTCTCGTTTTGTGTCCATCTATCAGCATCTCTTATCTTATTGACAAAGCATGTGGTGTCCTGAAAGCTCAACCCGGGACCAAAGCCAGCCCGCTGTGCCTAAGAGGAGCGCAGAGTCATTGATGTGGGGGATTATCTCTTATTATGGTCATGCCTCACTTTGCACCCTTCCTACCTCACATCATAGGACTGGAACTGCTGGCAAGAACACACTCACATACAAACACATCAGCTTTATACTTGCTTTACTGGCCAAGCCAGTGTGTGTTTGGACTTGTATGGCTCAAAGCATATCTCACACATCAAACAGGCCTTATCAGTAGGTAAAAGATGCCAAGTGCTGCAAAGGCTCATCCCTCCACTATTTTTCCCTGACAGGAAGAGCCATATGTGATGTTCAAGAAGTCTGACAAGCCGCTTTATGGGAACGACCGCTTTGAAGGCTACTGCATAGACCTGCTGAGGGAGCTGGCTGTCATCCTGGGCTTCACATATGAGATCCGTCTGGTGGAAGACGGAAAATACGGCGCCCAAGATGAGAACACGGGCCAGTGGAATGGCATGGTCAAGGAGCTGATGGACCACGTGAGTCTACACATCATTAATAAATGATCAGAACCATCATTCTAGGAAACATGAACAGTACTTGTGTAGCTATGCAGCATTAACTGAAACCGTTCACGCTTATGAATACCTGCTCTTCAAGTGTATCCAGACTTTCAACAGGTAAAACCCTGTGGGCATGTCCTTATAGCCGTGAAAGCTTAGTTAAAAGTGACACTTTTACTTTGATGGGTGGGAAATATTATGATGAAATTCTGAGCCTCAGACTGTTATTCCCTTTAACTCAGCTTTATTTATACACACACTGATTCATTACAAAGTCACTGTTACAGACCAGTTCAATCCAGTTCATTATTTATAGTCTAATTACAATCCATTTAGGCAAGCCAGGCCAAGCCAACTTTATTCATTAAGCACTTTAAAACAGTAAGTACTGACCAAAGTAAGAATACATAAAACATTTAAAAAGACATAAAATAAGTTTAAAAGCATAATAAGATGATGTAAAATAAGACCACTACTAAAATAATAAAAACAAGATAAAAATATATAAGAACAAAAAACAGTATTACGATAATAATAAAATAATAATAATAAAGTCAACTCTGGCTCAAAGGCCAAAGAAAAGAAAAGGAATTTAAGCAGAGATTAAAAAAACCATTTTTTAAAGTGGACCAGATCCTGGAATAACAAACAAATCCAGTATACGCTCTAATCCAGGGATTCCTGCTGAGGAAGAGGAAGAGAAACACAAATGAATGACAAGAACTTCAGATGTTTCTATAAGGAGAGAAAAGAGAGGAGCTCAGTGCATCATGGGACGTCCCCCGGCAGCCTCGGCCTATAGCAGCAGGACTAGAGGATGGATCGGGGTCACCAAACCAGACCTGCTATACGATTTATGAGGAAGGAAAGTTGAAGATGATCTGAAGGTAGAGAGGGGGTCTGCTTCCTGAAGCCAGACTGGGAGCTGTTCCACAGAGAGGGTCCAATAACTGAAGGTTCTGCCTCCCGTTCTAGTTTTAGAACCTCCAGGAACCACCAGTAAACCTGCAGTTTAAGAGTGAAGTGATCTGATGGGAAAATATGGAACTCTTTAAATTCTTTAAGATCCAGTGGATCTTGGTCTCTAAGAGTTTTATATGTGAGGAGAAGCATCTTAAATTCTATTCTGGATTTAACAGGAAGCTGATGGAGAGAAGATAAAATGGGAGAAATATAATAGTTCTCATCAGAACCCTCGCTGCAGCATTTTGGTTCAGATGGAGGCTTTCAGAACATTTCTAGGACAGAACAATAATCAGAAATTACAGTCTGGAAGTAAATCTGTGGACTAGCTTTTCTGCATCACTCTGCGACAGGATGGTCCTGGTTCTGGGAATATTACGTAGGTGGAAGCAGGAGGTCCTAGAAACCTGTTTTATAGTTTTATAAAACTGCTATGGTTCGTTCATACACTACACTAACATACAATTTAATGAATAAAATGCTGTTCTCACTTCATTTTCTAACTCAGAGATATCAGAAATATAAACATACTGTGTTGTGTGGTTAGAAGATGCTGTTATAATTTATCTGAAGTCTGAAATCTTTTTGTTTTATTTATTGGCTTGTTGCACGGCAACAGAAATGATGTGTCAAGAATAAACATCTAGGAAGATAAGATAAGACATACTTTCATCCTGAACTGGGAAATCCAGGTGCCCAGCAGAAGCTTGAGCGGACTAAATAAATAAATAAATAAAAGAAAACAAACAAACAAAGATGGATGCAGAATTTGTTTTATGTCTATGATGTAAAAATACCCCCACTGTCCACTTGATCAGGTCCACCTTCCTGTACTGGGTTTGACCCCCTTTTTGCTTTAGAATTGTTGTCCCATCATAGCGTGGTCCGAACGCCAACGTACTCCATGTTGACACGATAGCATTACTCAATTTAACACCTTAATTAGTCAAAATGTGTCAGTGAAAGAAAGAAAAAATACTTTGAGCATTAGAAATAGTGGGAAAGGCATAAACGACGCTCTTTGTGAGCTTCGTAAAGAAATATGACACAAATATTTGGTCAGGTTATTTAATCCAGTCTTTACGTGTCACAATGTGTTTGTGGTCTAAGTCATATTTTCACCCAGCAAAAACAAAGAAACAAAGTTTTTCTTTTTTCTTTTCTGTAAGCCATTTGTAAAGAGGATATTTAACATTTTCATGCCACTGCCAGCAATGTCTTTAAAATAAGAAAGCTTTGGAAAACAAGGCTTGTTTTTCACTGTTTTTAAAGCACCGTAATCGTACCACATGGGTATCAGACCTAAGAGGGTTATTTCATGTAACCATATCAACAAAATAAAAAATGATGCAACAATTATCCATTTTCAAGCCCTTGTTCTAGTTTTACTAAAACAGATTATTTTAAAAAAATACTGACTCAGTAGTGTGACTACAGGAACAGTGATTGACCCCCCCCCCCCCGTCAGCATATTCCTCTTTCAGTCTTTAAATGATAGCCCATCCGCTGCAAGCAGATGTTTCTCAGACTTCTGTATATTAGAGTAAAATCTCAAATCTCTTACCCCATAAATATTGGTTGTAAATGTTCAGGAACAAGACACAAAGAGGAGAAGCACATGAGGACAAGCTGGACTCAGAGAGAGCCGAACAGAGGGAAAAGTGGCTGGTAACAAGTAGCACAGTTTGAGAGTACAGTGATGCGAGGAGAACATAGATTCTGTCGTGAGTTGTTTCCCCCACAGAGCTTATTAAAACACACACAAGCTCACACAATCTGCTCACAGCATAGATCATTACAGCCAACAAAGTCCCAGTTAGGATAAACTGCATGGGCAGAAAAATAGCAGGCACTGCCGGCGCCAATAGTCAATATCTGACCTCATTAGAAGCGGCACCCACGAGGGGTCAAGTCCCCTTAACTCCTCCACACGTCTTCTTCTTCTGTTCTTGATGGGTGCAGTGATTGGCCGCCCTGACAGATCGTCTGGTGTTGGCTCGGGTGAAGGGTCTGGTCCCCTGAGAGATGCATTCAGTGTGGATTCGCCCCATTTCTTTTACTTGACTTAGACAGATGGTGACTGCAGTAGACAAGGCCTCAGAAGACTGGAGACAAGTGGGCTGTCAGAGAAGAAGTTCGGTTGAGGAGAAAATGCTGAACTTAACAGAAACAACAAAGAAAAGGGGAGAAATTATCTTTACTTTGTCACAAGTTTTAATGTTAAAACAGTGAGAGACTGTAAACCACGGGTTTATTTCTGATGCAAACTGAGCATCAGAATGAGGAAGAAAGGAGATTTAAGTGGCTTTGAACATGGCACGGTTGCTGTTCTGAGTATTTACTGGGATTTTCACACACCATGTCACAAAGTTCAGATCATCTCCAGCTGCTTTCTGGAACATGACGATGAGTTCACTGGACTCTAATGGCCTCTACAGGAATGTTTCCAGCATCTTGTTGAATCTATTACACCAAGAATTAAGGCAGTTCTGGAGGAAAAAGGGGGTCCGAGCCGCTAGTAAAAAGTGGTCCTGATAAAGTGGACGGTGATGTCAGTGAGCTCAATCCATTCATCCTTCAGTGATGTACGGCAGCCTTCATCAGACAGAAAGTATATATAGTTGAAAAATGAAATGTGTGACCTTGTTGTGAATGTTTAGCATTTCAGTCAGAATGTAGTCTGAGATTTATTTACTGTCAACAACAGTGGTGCAGTTTAAACCCCCCAGATAAGGTCCATGATGTTCTAATGAGGATCTATGAATCTACCGTGATTATAAGTTATCTGTACATTTGTAGAAACATCATGTTAATGTTAAATATCAGAATGACAGAGAATGGTGGCATGTGTTCAAAGTGAAGTCCCCTTATTATCTTCATATATATAGTTAAAACTTAACTGAAGATGTGGTGATAAAACAAATGGCTCTACTTCCCGGTGCATTCTGTGAAATATGGCCCAGTGAAAGTCTGGAGCTTTTAGCCATGAAAAAAGAGAAAGAAGGAAAAAGAGAGGGAGGAAAAGACAAGCTTTGATTTAGGTTGAAGAGAGGAAAAAGGTGAATTTAATAGTGGGAGCTTACGTGATGGGTGGAAAGAAAAAGAGGGCTTTAAATTTCTTCCTAAGTACCTTTGGACAGACTCTGCAGTGTGTAAAGACCCTGTTTTCTTAATTTGATTGCCTCTAAATGCTTCCTGTGCCTGTAACTTAAAGCCTATCCCTCTTCCCTTTTATGTTTGCTGTTGACAGAGAGCTGATCTGGCAGTGGCTCCCCTGGCCATCACATATGTGCGTGAGAAGGTTATCGACTTTTCCAAGCCCTTCATGACGCTGGGTATAAGTATACTGTATCGCAAGCCCAACGGGACCAACCCTGGGGTCTTCTCCTTCCTCAACCCCCTCTCACCTGATATCTGGATGTATATTCTGCTGGCTTACTTGGGTGTCAGTTGTGTGCTGTTTGTCATAGCCAGGTAACATGTCACCGCAAGTGATCACAGTCCACACACAGTCAGACACATGCTTAGCTAACAGGATCCTCTAAACTCTGCGACACAAACCATCACCCACTGTAATGTGTTTAAAGCTGTTTGATCAGGAAGGATCACATGGATACTCGCTCATTTCCACCAGTAAACGCACATAACGGATTCCTTGTTGTGTTCAGGTCTAGTTTCAGAGTGGAGCTACTCCACATGGGTCCCAGCTGAGGAAATACTGGCTAGCCCGGCCACACATGTTGACCATGTCTGGGTTATGTGTATGTGTCTGAGAAAGTGGCAAAAAGGTGGTGCGTTCATATTGTGTGTGTGTAAGTGTGTGGAGATGTGTGGAGCTCCATGCGAGCGGCTGCTGCCCCTCTCCTACCTTACCCTCACTGTCCCCGGTGTCTCAGAGTCAATGCTGTCTCTTCTTTTCTCTTGTTTCCTTCACCTTGTCTTAAACATGACTTTAACTCTGAGTAATACTTGTTTTTTGTTTCTTCTTTTCTTCTGGTGCCACTTCACAGTCCCACAGCTTACCATTTACGTTAGTTTGCTTTTTGCTTGATCTCGAATATTCAACGAATCGGATTCTACTTCCTGACCCTCTCAGATGTTGAGCTCTATTTGTCCACACTCGACTGGTTATTATTAAATTTAATAAAATTATTTAAATGATAGTTGGGATATTTCCATTAAAGGGCCCATATTATGCAAAATTCACTTTCTAAAGGTTTTCTAACAGTCATATGTGTCCTCATAGCCTGTGTATGAGGCCCAAGAACAAGAAAATTCTGTCTCCTGTCTCACTTGCTCCACTTTTTAGCAAATGTGTGCTCAAACAGGTGAATATGAGATCTTTCCCCTTGTGACATCACAAGGGGAAAAACACTCCCCCTCGCAGTGGATACTGTCAGTGAACTGTTCCCCTGGCTGGCTGGCTGAGCCTGCCCTTTAAAATCACCATCCAGGGTGAGGAAAGGCACCACTCATGAACATTTAAAGGTTCAGTCACAGAGAGCTCGTTCTCAGTAGAGCTCACTAGAGCCACATCTGGTATGGCTGAGATTAAGGACCAAGGCTGAATTTGGAGTAATACACTTTGAAAACAATGTTGTTGGACCTCTGACACCCATATGAAATTGTTGAATAAAATGTATAATATGGGACCTTTAAATCTCACATTCAGTTGTTTTTAGGGCTGCGTCAAAGTTTTCCTTTAAGTTGGGTCATTAGCTGCAGCTGCAGATGTTTAAGCCTCTGTTGCATCATGATGGTGTTTTTATGTCTTAAATAGACTAAATAAACATCATCTAGAGAAATTTCCTTTTTATTTGTAAGATGCTGGAGTTCATTGTTCCATAATAATTCATAAGTAAGAGATTAAAAAAGTAAAAAGTATCAGAAACATATTAAATATTCAGCAGCTTCAATAAAGCTGCAATAAAATCCAGGCGTGAATGTAAAAGGAAGCCTTTTAAAGGGTTTTGTGTCTGAGTGATGTCTGGAGGAAACATGGGACCATTGTGGAACAACTCATTAAAATAAACGTCAAGAAGAGTCTAAGCTTCATTTGTCAAACTACGTGTGAAAACAAAGATCCCAACCATTTACTAAACAAGAAAGTGGAGTCAGATTCCACAGTTTGATCGTCATTTATTCATTTTAATGAATGTTTCTGTCAGTTTTCCAGATCTTTCTTGACACACGTTGCCATTATTTGTCATGTTGCTGCTCAATGCTGATGGAGCTCCATGAAACAGTTTTTCTACCATTTTCTACCCTCTTCTAAATTCTATCCTATTTGGACTCACATAATGAAATTCATTTTGTAAATGAAGGAAAATGTGTTAAAATTCAGAGTAAATAAGACAGACTCACTGTAATAGACAGTTACCTACAGGACATGATGTTACCGCACCAACATTTGTCGTTAAATGATAAAGATCAGACAAAATGATGATAAATGATCTGCTTTTGAACACTATGTAAAAATGCACAATACCAACTTTTAATGCAGCCATGTTGGTTTAATGTTGCCTGAAGGGAAAACATTCAATTTTCCATCGGCAAACGTTCATTATTTAATTACCAAATAAGAGTCATGTGACTAAAGAAGGCAATGTTACTGGTTCCCTGGTTCCCTCCTTTAAAAAGTATTGCATCATTCAAAGAGAAGAGTTTAAGAAATTCAGGTCAAATACAAAAAAAGACATTCGTGGTGGCACAGAGAGAGCATCACATGGATTTAAAGTCCATGACACAATTTGGGAACTAAGAAAAGCAACATACGAGCCAGGGTGCCAGTTATCAGCAGGATCTGTAACTTGTTTTCTGAGTATCACTACAGCTGCATTCACACTGCACGTATTACTGCTCAAATCCCATTATTTTCCAAATCCTCGTTCACGTTAGCGCTTCGGTGTGACCTTCATCAGACTTAAGTGTGAACTGTATGTGGTCGTGAAGTGACACGTGTGTGCAGAGGAAAGCGCGACATCGTGCAGTGAAAAACATTTATGGAAGCAAATATGGATGCTTCAGGTGTTTGCGTGTTCATCTGGAAGAACTTGAACGGTGCAAACCAGTGAAATTATGCCCAGAATTGTGCGGTTTGTCTCACTTCTGTGACACCAAAGTCAAATGAAATGCACCATGACCGTTCAGACAGGTCGCTTCGACAGATCAGACATAAATCTGATTTAGGACCACATATGAAAGTGGCCTGGGTCTGATTTTAAAAAATCGTTCTGTTTAGACTCATAAAAACCTGATATGGGCAAAACCATCTGGACTGAGCTGCAGTGTGAACTACTCAGTGGGCTCCATCTATAAACCGGTGGCTGCATGATGGCTACAAACTCTTCATGATGCTCTGGAGTTTAAGAACATTATTTTGAAGTTGCAGCTAACATCAAAAAACATAGTTTGGAGATAATTCAACATCTGTTGTAGCGATTGTCTTTTCTGTTGCTGTCCTGCCTGGATGAGGAATCTGGACCAGAGACAATCTAGTTTTTTGTTTTTTTTTGTTTTTTCTGAATGATGGTGAAGAAAAAAAGAGAAAGTTCATGTTAACTGTAAAACTTTGGGGAAACTGTGGCTCTATTTGCAGCCTCGACCCGAAAGTTTTACAGTTAACACACGTTTTTCAGATGTTACTGGCAATATGATCACACATGAGACTGAAAAGCAGCAACTGTCATCTAAGTTGGCTCAGAATATGCACCTACCTGTATTTAATATCACAATAAGTAAGTGTTTGGGTAAGTGTATGAATTTCCCCCTCACTCTTTTCTCCTGTACACACAAATGCATGCTGAGCTACAGTTGCATGTTTTTAGTTATAGTGTAGCACAGAAGTCTTACAAAACTTCATGAAATGAGAAGTCTGGATGGCAGATGACCGAACTCCATCACCTTCACCATGAGCAAAGAACAATGGTTTTATATGAGGTTTTATTACACAACCTTTTGGCATTGATTTGGAAAAAAAAAAAAAAAAAACTCCATTCGTTTTTCTTCTTTTCTCTGGTTTTCAGCTGGTTTGATGGTCTGGTGGTCCACAACCATCTGATTCTGTTTCCATTCGACCTCTCACCTGTTTCTTATCTGTGCAGGGTTTTCTCCCATTTAAACTTTCATTCAGCCCTTTCATGGTGTGTTATTCTAACTTCCTGTTCACCTACATAGTTTTATTTTAAAAAGATAAATACAAAGAATTTAAAAAAATCTCATTTTAAAAGTTTGTAAGACCAAAAGCAGCCATAACAGACTAGATTAAACCAGCAGGAGTTTGTGTTTTACTGTACACATGTCCATATATACGCTGTATATATGCTGTACATATA
>JBAFTA010000007.1:30669037-30679517 GCA_036919975.1 Melanotaenia parkinsoni | reverse complement strand
ATAGATAGATAGATAGATAGATAGATAGATAGATAGATAGATAGATAGATAGATAGATAGATAGATAGATAGACATGTGTACTGTGTACTGTATTGTATGTGTACGTAAACATTTTTCTGACTGTATGCTTGTCTTTGTGCTGCGTGAGTGTTTGTACGGGAGGGAAAATGCTGGAGGTTGAATTTTAGGTCACAGCTGAAGAGTTAGACGAGGTTTTCTTTTGTCCGTTTGTGGGTTTGCTTCAAAGCTGGACCACAGCTCCGTCGTACCTCCAACGGTGTCATAGTTACTAACCCGATGTTACTGGTTGTCATTGCTGCTGCTTGTGATGAAACACACACCTCACCTGAAGTCTGTGTATTATCCACCTCTAGAGAATAAACACACCCACATCTTTCCAGAGCAGGCGGAAGCAGAAGCAAGGCTTTGTGATTAAAGAAGCTTGGTGCAGACTATTCTTGGTCCATCTTTAAACTGTGTGATCCTGACTCATAATTAATGCATGACTTTTTCAAAGTTAGGATGGTTTTCAGATTTCCTTTGTTTATTTTTCTTTAAAGGGGCAATAAGCAGAAATTCACATTTCCATAAAAATGTCTGTGAAGAACTAGAGGTGTGGTTTCATCTGGTGTAGCGCGACATTGCACGCCGTCTCTCTGTGTTGATCTCAGCTCTGTGTTTACTGAAGGGTCCAGCTGGACGTTCATGTATGTTCATGTGAATCGGCCGTCCCTCCCTACCTATAAAAGTAGTAGAGAACAAAATGAAAAGTTCTGTTCTCCGCTATCCAGGTTAGTCCCTTTCTTAGGATAAAGAAAGGGATCTAACTTGGTATTTCCAGAGAGCTCTGTGAGAGCTAAAGAGGCGGCAGGTTGACTCTGCGCTAGCTCTCCTGGACAGATAGTAACAACATAAACGTGATGAGTTACTTCAACATGTCCACAGAATGGTGATATTTGCTCTGTGTGTTTGCACTTTGCACATTTGTTTGCAGATGAGGCAAGCTGGGGGTGGGGGAAGGTAGAGGGAGGTGTGGCTCATGACACACTTTGTTTGGGACTGCAGGCAGCACACAGCAGCAAACCTCGCAGTGAAACAATTTCCCTTTTTGCCCCTTTAAAGTGCACTCTGTGTGGTCTGTGAAGGAAAGAGCTCTGGGTAGCTTGTGCTAATAGAAAAGCTTCATTACATCTCCCACTATTAATGCACGTATTATGTACCATTTTTCCTTTTTATTCTGTGTTTTATAAAATAACTAAATTGTCTAGCCAGCAGCAGCTTTTCAAACTGCAGAGTTTTACAAGCTTCTAAACAGAGAAATTTGCACCAATCTGCAGATTGATGTTTTCATTAGAGTACAATCACATGAAAATGAAAGTAATTGTGTTTTTATTGTAACACTTCCCAGAGTGAATCAAACAGTAGCTAACTGGAGAAATGCTGAATGGAAACGTATGGGGCAGTTAGGTTGTCTATGTATTAGAGGAAATCAGATTTGTCTTTAACTGTTTCAGAGGGAAATATTTGATATTTAATGACAGAAAATGTTTTTTGTGCATATCTCAAATCAAAGTCCATGTGAGTGGTTCATTTAAATGAAATCAGTTATCTTGTTATCAAACTTACTGATATCATTTCCTAAAATGAAAAGCAAAACAAAGGTAAAACTAAATTCTGTTGAATGTCTCCCACAAACAAAGTGAGTGAATGTGATTAAACTGTACTGTGGTAAAGCAGATCTCTGTTGAATTTCAACTGTTAACATCTGGTCTGGTCATACGGTGAAAGATGCTGGGACATTAATTCTTTGATATAAGACCAGCAGTAATTGAAAGTGTGTTTGGTGACACTCTGGAAACAGGATGTTCATAAATTCTCAACGTTGCAGGATTTATAACGTTGTTTAAAAGGCGAACTGCAGACGTATAAAGTCCGTCATCCTGTGGCAGAACCATTCTGAGTGTCGATTTATCCCCTTGACATTGGCATTACCATGTGTATCATCACCAGAGTTTTCTGCTGGGTGACCTTGCCCCCACAGTGAGATAAAAGCTTTAACATTGTTTCTGGGCTGCAGGTGAATTCCTTGTCTTTTTGTCTCCGCTTATCTCTGCTCTGACCTTCCTCAAAGTCCCCCCTCTGCAGCACAGATGACCCGAGATAATGTAAGGCCAATGTAATTGGATCAAAATGACAGCAAACAAAGCCAGTTGTGTTTTTCTGAGACGGGTTAAGCTCCGTTGTCTCCTGTAAAGTCGTCACTTTAGCATTTTCTGACTTGATCAGCAGCCACTCCCATAATCCAGCGCTGTACCGATGACAACTTCACTCATCACTGCTGAGTGAATGAAACACACTCAGCAAAGGATTAGGTCACGTAGTCACATGTGCCACAGCAAGGTCGCAGTTCAGCTGAACTCAATTTGCCCGTGCAAATTGACAAGCAAGCAAATCTGGGCCAAATTGAGTGAGCGGACAGATTGATTTAAGGCCAAGGATTCTCTTAAAGCAGAAATCAGGGGGACATTCAGAGGTCCTTCAGCTACACTACACAATTTCCTCCTGAGTGTTGTCAGGGTGAAAAGGAACACAACCACTAACCGCATTATAATTCTGAAGCCCATTAGTCAATGACAGGGTACAGTTATGATGCTGTCACTTTATCAATACAGCCATACATCTTCATACAGAACCTTGTATTACAATATTCAACACAGTGCTGCCGCAGTTCGCCTGGAGGACGGCGATTAAAAACCTTCACATGCAACTAAGGTTTCATCTCCATTATCCTCCATGCAGATGTTACATCCACTCAGGTCATCGCTCTTGACTTCCAGTGCAGTAAAAAGGCCCACACTAAGACAAGAATACATTATGCATTATTCCAATTTGATTAGTCAAACTCAAGATGTGGCCCTGCTCCCCCCCACTCTGCTCCAGCACAAACCAAATCAGGTCAGGATGCTTAATTGTAGTCCAATCAACCTTTACTAAAGGGATGTCCCTTTTATTTAACATGAATAAATGAGAAAGGTCTCTGCTGGAGGAGAGCGGAGCGAGCTCCAGGTCCAGCCGGAGCATGATGGGAATCAACTGTTTGATCTGCTGAATTTTAACGGCCCTGCAAGATACGGAGGATTATTACTTCTTTTTCTCCTCTGACAATGGAGGTATTTTCAGAAACCATCGATTAAATTACTGAAGGAATTGACTTTGATAAGAGTACACCCACACAAGGAGCCACTTTCTGAGTACTTTACTCCCAATCACTCCTATTAAGAGTGGAAAAACAGGAGATTTTCACATGAGATTACATTCTTTAGGATAACAGGCTTCTCACCAAATAAAATGAAAAGTGGAACAGGTGTGTACATGAAGACATATGTGGTATTTGTAACTAACTAACCTGTCTTCTCTCTTCATTTGTCTCCCCAGGAAGCAGGACCACTACAGTTTCCTCTTGCCCTGCATCACTAAACATGTCTTTGTGTCTGTTCTTTGTTAATCATCGCAGGTTTAGTCCCTACGAGTGGTATAACCCCCATCCTTGCAACCCTGACTCGGATGTAGTGGAAAACAATTTCACCCTGCTTAATAGTTTCTGGTTCGGAGTTGGAGCTCTCATGCAGCAAGGTAGACGCCTTTGCCTGCCCTCTTTCTCTAGCACAAGTCCCACTATTTGCTGGGGGTCAACCTTCCTCTTTGACTGGGCCCATGACCATGCATGGGGGCCTCTGTGCATGTAGCTAGATGCTTCACAGGTAGAGTCCAGCAGGATGGACTGAGAGGGATTGAAGTGATGTGGTTAGTGATTCATTATGGTGCTCCTGCATGCCTCCCATTTCCATGTTATTTACATGCCCCCTCCTCCTTTCCCCATCCATTTTCAGTCACCTGAACAGGTAAGTGGACCCACCCAGAGCATATGAGCTGGATTAAGTGGGTGAGTTGCAGCAGCTCCCCCTGCCTGCCTGTTTTCCTTCCTTCTGCTGCTTTATCTTCTCAACTTGTTGAAATTAGACAGAAGATGGAATAGTAATGTTAATAATTAGGCGACCTTTATAAAGCATGTCACAGTGTTGCATATTTCATGAGTATTTGTTTAATTAAAATGACGATGCAGCTTATTTACAGCAGGTTGTTCTGATATAAAGCCTGAACAGCATGAAATAAACTGTCTGCTTCACGTCGGACTGCTGCACACACAACCAAACGCTGCACTTTAAAGGGTCACTTCATAAAATAAGAATGAAAGAAACCGCTCCAAACCTGCAAGGTGCGGTCATACAGATGTTTGCTCTTTAATGCATGCATGCAGGTTCTCTATCTCACCTCATTATAGCTACAGTAACATTTATATTTGTGCACCAATTATTACTCTAACATGCTAGGTAAACTAGTGAATAGTTAAGGATAGGTTTACTGAGGTTTACCACTAGTAAAGGTAAATTATTTTCCAACAAAACAAATATTTATGTAAAAAAGAAAAAGCTCTCCTTTGCTGAATAAACTAGATCATCAACAAATAAATAAAATATAATTTTTTTCTGAATTCATTAAATAATTATTGAATTTTTTTTTTGTTTGTTTTTCTTAATTGTCAGCATTCTTCCAGGTTCCTCCACCATGTTCTGACCTGCAGGAAGTAAATACTAAATTAATGTAATCTAGTGTCCTTCAGCTTCATCACACACCATCTTTAACGTATACGCACCACTCAGCGCTCAGCTGGTCCAGCTTCTGCAGAACCAGACAAACCAGAGGCCGCGGTCTCCGACCTTCATATTCATATCATCAGCTCTGACACGAAAAACAAAGCTTTTAATTCTGTGGTCCTAAAGCTGCAGCCTCTGGTACTGAGTTACCTCCCACTCATCACAGGGGGCGTCCCTGGTTAAAATCACAGACGTCGAAAGTATCAGGAAAATTAAGAAAAACAGACAAATTTGCTTTTATTTAGTTTCTTATCTCACAGATTTAGGAAAAAAAATAATAATAATCTTGTTCAGAAAAACAGAGTTTTTCCCCTAAAAGGAACACCTCCCCCAAACAGACACACACACACACACATGACTGATGATGCTGTTTAAATTCCTAAAGTAAAAACAGCTACAAAATCAAATAAAATGTAAATATGCTGACAGCAAAATTCCAGACAGAAAAGTAAATGTGCCTAAAAAGAAGTGTAACAAACAAATGAATAAATGTGGAGAAAAGGAAAAAGTGTGTGTATGACTGGATCCTATAAAAGGTCAACGTAAAAAGGAAAGTGACCCTTTAAATGTGGTGACGTTTTCTATTCTTGGACTTATTTGGACTTTTCTTTGCTGGTTAAGCTGTTAATGTTTTTACTGCATGACTGATAAAATTCCAGAATTAGTCTTAAAATGTTTGACTTTTTATTTATGTGATTGATGAGGTAGAAGGTTATTTACACAGCTGGAGAAAAATGGATTGTGATTGGCTCCTTCCTTGATTCCCCTCTTCAGTAGTGATAATAGCAGAGATGATAGAGTGTCTGTGGCTGTGGAGCAGTTTAGCTGCTGGGTGGAGGCCAGATTAGCTCAGAGCTCCATGTAAAGCTGGGAGAGGAAGGTTTGGAGGTTTCAACTAGTTGAGAAGATGCAGCTGAGAGCCAGAAGGGACTAGGCTGGGCATAACGAGGCTATCTACACTGCAGAGAGGCCCCCCAGTGTGGCAGCAAGCCCCGCCCCCCAGAAAACTGTGGGATGTGCTGTTTGGTCATGACGTTACCTTGGGTACATGACAGTCAGCCCCAACCAGGTTCTGTTTGCACTGTACTCACTTGTCGGTGGGTTGTCCCTTGTTTTCAGGATGGTAATGTGTTCCACGTTTAAACCAGAATCCAACACAGAAGAAGAAAAACCAGGTGTCATCAGAAATGAACCTTTGTAATTTTGATCTCTGTGTTTAGATGTGGACTGATGAGTGGGCACAGTGGCTGGCTGGTGGACACGTTCGGTCACTTCGAATCAGTGCCGGTGCCTGATGAGATAATAAATATAAAAGAGGTCACCAGCAGAACTTACCTTTCCTTTTATGTAAAGATTACTTTTAACTTTTAGAAATATTAAAAACATAGAATTTCTGTATGACTTGTATGATTAAAACCCGTTTATGCTCGACACAGAAGACAGACAAGCAGAAGACGGACATACTTCTCCGCCCTCATACTTCCATGCGTCTTTTAAGTTTCCGTGGGAAATACGTCAGTGGGCAGTGCCGAGTTCAGAGTTCACATCCGCGGTTTGGTGGCGGTAATGCTCTGCTATAAGGTTGTTTACAACCATCCAAAAAAAGAAGAAGAAAACCACGAAGGAGAAGCAGTTTCTCTCAACCTCTTCATCCGCATCTTCTTCTTCTTGTTCCTCTTCTTCTTCTCTGGTTTGTTCCTTTCGCTGGCTGTGTGTTAGCTCAACACTGCCCCCTCGATTTCTGGTGGTATTTCTCCGTCCTCTGCGTCGAGCGACTGCTAGGGACGGTCTGAAAACACACCAAATTACGCACGTAACGGACGAAACTGTCCGTCTTCTGCATATCCGTCTTCTGTCTTTACACGTACAAAACAACAGAGATTTAGTAGCGAGCAACCACAGATGATGTGAGCTACCGTCATGAAACATTAATAATCCTTAATTAACTATCATTTTATTAATCAATATGAAAGATAACTATTACTAATATCTGTAAACCTAGGAGCACCACTAAGGTTTTCCTCTTAATGGAAGCATGGAAAATCATTAAAGTCCTAGACTTTAATAGCTAAATTATTTAATTAATTCAACTTAATCAAATCAGTTTCAAGACACTAACTATTTAAGATCTTGTTCAAAGTAACCAAGATACATTTCAGAGGAAAAATCACAAACGACTAATTAAATAAATGTGAATATTTATTAACAAGCCTATGAAGTGCAGGAGATAAATACAAAAGGGTAATATTTACAACAGGAAGGTAAGCATAAATTGGCAAATGAATGTGTGATGTTCAAACCAGACTCCTATGTTACGGCATGTAAAAATGAAAACAGAAGTTATTTAACCTGTCGTTAACTAAACTAATGTTCAAAAAGGAAGCTGAAAGGATTTCTGAATCCTGTTGGAGCTAAATGACATCATCTGTTTAAGGTGCAAACCTACTGAACTCCTGGAAAAGAAAATTATTTCACTATCACTAATTCTATAAGACAACCAGCCATGCTTCTTAGTTCAGGAGAGAGGACACTAGTAGAACTCGCCCGGTTCTGTTTGGACCGAGTCGGCCCGTTTGCGACTGTTTCTGGTGAACAACTCCAGCACACAGAGGAAGCCTTGCTGGTGGTTGAGTTCCAGCTAAAGCTCCCATGAAGGCCGTAACTCGTGGTGAGTTTTAAGTCTGCAGGGTTCTCTCTCTTTAATTTAGTCTTGAATCAAAACGCTGCGGGTCGGCAGTGTCAACAGATGGTGTATAGTTAAAGGTATGATGGCAAAAGATCAAAAAGTCCAGCTTTAAGAGGCAAAACGGGAAAAGCTCTTCGTATTCTGGTGCTGTAGCTAAAAAACACAGGCTTGATTTAAGTAGTTACAAAAATATAAAAAGAGAAAAAATTAAACTAAACAGAGTTAAACTACTTACAAAAATATAGAAAGGAAAAGGGAATGAAGACAAAAAAACATGTGCAGAGGCAGACTTTCCCTCTCAGTCCTTGCCTGCACCCGAGGCCTGGTCATTCTCATGAGCAGTTTTCCTTCTACATGCATAATGCATGCGGCTCCGCTTGGTTTCTTTGTTCTTCGCTTCATTCTCTGGACTCGACACTGTGTCGGTGTAAATGGGAAAGTGAAATTTGAAAAACTCAAAGTTCTGAGTTTTTTGTTCTGGGTTTTGGAGGCGGTTCACACCCACAAGGACGAGTAGCTTGCTCCCTCCAGCCACTGAGCAGAAGGCTCTTTGGTTAAGAGTATCAAATTATCATTTGTAAACTCATTAGTTAAACACTGATCAACCATTCAAACAGATAAATAAGCCACAAGTGTTCATACCAACAATGTTATAAAACATTAAAGAACAAGAAAGAATAAGAAGGCTCAGAGCATACATGGATTAACATGGACTTCACTTATCAGTTTGAGAAGAAAAGAAAAAAATGTGAAAGTTTCAGACCTACATCTGGAACAGAGAGACGTTAGTATGGTTTGTCATCCCAATAACAGATTTGTGGGTTAGCAGGATCTTTGTTCAGAACTCCCCAAATACCAAACCATAGATTAACCAAAGTCCAACTCTCACTCCATTCTGGGAAGAGTTGACCTGTTTTGCTCTGTTTCAGTATGTGTGGTTACAGTATCAGCTCCGCCCCTCCTTGGGAAGAGGTTTCTCTGTATCTGTTAAGAGAAATCCGTCTGAAAATAATAATAAATAAACATTAAAAGTAAACTTATTGATATGTTCCATCTGCTCCGTTCTGAGCAACGACATTCGCTTCAGAGGAGAAGCGAATTGATTATATTCAGTATGAGGAATATTATGTTAACAATTCTATTACTACATGTATTACCTGAAATTTAAACTCCTGCTTGTTTAAAATATGAAAAGAGATAAACAATAATATACTGCAGTTAAAATGATGGTAAAGACGAGTAGATAAAGAGTCAGTGCTTCACTCTCTGAGCCTGTAAACAGTTTGACCATCTAATGACTAACATCTAATAATTTACACCGATTGTTTATGTAAAAGACTCAGTGTCAGCCGTGTGTTTTCAGTTTAGATTTTGTAGTCTGTAAGAACTTGGATATCCCAAACCCTGCTATGTCCTCTGTGGAAATCCTGGAATCAGTGGAAGGAATGATGGGAGAGCAGAACATAAATCTACAGATGACTCAGAAAATGATTGAAGAAATATAAAAATGTATTACTCAAAGAATAAATATGGAAATAAAAAATATATCATTTCAAAGAAATGTAAAAGAAAAATTAACATGAGGAT
This sequence comes from Melanotaenia parkinsoni, assembly GCA_036919975.1. Classification (NCBI taxonomy): domain Eukaryota; kingdom Metazoa; phylum Chordata; class Actinopteri; order Atheriniformes; family Melanotaeniidae; genus Melanotaenia; species Melanotaenia parkinsoni. Next base: position 30,670,528 of record JBAFTA010000007.1, on the reverse strand, counting down.
TTTCATTTTGATCTTTATTGTACATGTTTGTAAATCTTTACGTTATTTTTTATCTTTTTTTCTGAATTATTCAGTTTTTTTTTGTTGTTTTTTTGTTAGTTTTTCCTTTTATTGTTTATCAGTTGTTTGTTTTGACGGAGGAAGAGTGGACAAAACAAAGCACCTGTAAAGTGACACTAGTCTGTGTCTGGACACCCGAGCTTTGGATGTGCGACACCTGCTGACGTCATCCAGTCAGACGGTGTAGACGCTTGTCTGACGTAGTCTGCTGTGTCCTGCTGTCCATGCTTCTAAATTCCTGTAGGAGGAAGAGAGTTCGTGTTTACAGGGATTTGACCCTCATCCTGGGTGCCGTCACTCCAGCGTGGTTCTTCTTCCCACTGGTTTTACATATCTGGTTCTCGCTTGTAAACCAGGCAGCATGCATAAATGTTTTTACACATCTCATCATACAGAAAGACCAACTCAGCGCAACAGAGCTGCTACATCTAAAGGAGTTGTAAAAAATCCTAAGAAACCCTAATTATATAAACACATAATAAGTTTATTAATTGGGTTAAATGGAAATAAGCAGCACAGTTGTGCACAGATGGGGGAAGAAGCAAGAAAACTCAACAAATATCAAAGGCAAATGCAACAGATCTGGAAGAAAAAAGCAATATAAGACGGCAATTTATAAATGTTATATAAAACTAAAGTACTAAAGTAAAGACAATAAAAAGCCTAAAATATGAAATCAACATTAGGAGGAAGCAGTAAAAATAAATTAAAATTAAATAAATTTGGCCAGAAAAAAATATTTCCACGTTAAATTTCTCACTTATCTTCGGCTACTTCTCCAGATTTATTATTTCTCCTGTTTTATGACTCATTTCATCACTTGCCTTTTCCAGCCCGCTGTTCCTTCTCCATTGCAGTATCTACTCAAGCTGCAGTTAGGACCCCCCTTTCCACAGCTCACTTCAGGGACAGGACAGAATCCCAGCGTTCAGCTGCCTAAGCTGCTTGACTGGATCGGCCCTGATACCACCCCACCCCACCTCTCCCACCCTTCCTTCCTCCCCGGCTTACATTGGAGCGCCATGCACATGCTGCTCTGCAGACATCATGTATGAAACCGAAGCAACCTTTCTGAGAATCAAAGAATCTGATCAGATCAAGCTGTTAATTTTAATAAAGCTGCAGTTTGTAAAGGCTGGCTTTTAAAAACTTCCTGTTGGTGAATAAGTGTAAACCAACTTTAAAGAGATAGGAACAGAGTCAGTCCTGAAACAGGAAATTTCCTTTACATTTGTTTTCATGAGGGTGATCTTACCGCTCTCCATATTCCAGCTGATTCAACCCGGCTGAGCGAGTGGAAGAGTTCAGCTGGAGTTGTACTCGCGTGGCGTCTGCGTCGGGTCCACGTGGCTTTTGCAGATGAAATGTGCGGATATACCCGAGCGTAGGGTAACAGCATCATGTTACAGTTTCTGTTCTGGATCTGCAGGT
>JBAFTA010000007.1:30618778-30632296 GCA_036919975.1 Melanotaenia parkinsoni | reverse complement strand
GTTATGACGTGTTGCCAAAGTAACCGGCTCTGACACACACACACACACACACACACACACACACACACACACACACAATAAAATAAAATCATTTTGATGACATTCTCTTGTCAGAATTTTCTGTTTATTTATATAGAGCTTTTCATTACTTTAAAATAAATCTGCCACAGATGTTCTTTAGAGATGGATGGAGTGATGTTGTCATGGTAACAGGATTGAGTCGTGGTATATTTATGGTCGTTAGAGACTGAAGTGAATACATCATAAAAGATGTTGATGGAGTTGCTGTATCTGCATGTGATGATGGCAAAAGGACCTAAACAATCTTTAAATAGTGTTTCTACAGCTCATGTGATCAGAATGTGGTCTCCTAATGAGGCAGACTTCAACAAATGTGTTAGTGGTAATGAGTTACTTGTACCCAGTCTATTGGCTAGAAAGAGCTTTGACGTATTGAAGGTCAACCTCACGATGCCACCTGGTCCTCTGTTCCAACTCTCAAGCATGGATCAGGTACTATGAACCTACTGAGCCGCCTTCCTGCAGATTTTAGAAGTGTCCCTGCTGCAACACACCTGATTAAAATTAAATAGATCTCCATAAGTTTGTTAAGATCTGAAAAAGCCTCTTAATAACCCATTATTTATTCATTTGAGAGCCTGCAGGACAGTGGGCAAAGAGGTTCAGTTGGCGATCCCTGCTGTAGCGTCTGATCATTTCAGACAGGCTCAACTGTTCAAACATTGTATGCCTGTGATGTGGGTTAATGCACATGGACAGTTTTGACTGTACGACAATGTTCCGGTATTCCTCGTTATATCTTTTAATTGTGCAAACCTGGTATTGTTTTAAGGATGTAATTTATCTAACGCACGTTTGGCTTATTGTTGTGCTCCTCAGTTAAGTGAGGGCATCAAATGTAGATGGCAATGAATAACAAGAACCAGAACTCCATTCATTCTAGCCATCACCATGGTAATAGATGCTTTTGAATCATGCATGCTGCTAGCTGTGATGTAGAGAGTGAGAGACTAGTGGCTTCAGGCAGAAATGAAGGACGAAGATGTTAAAGAATGTTAACACAACCTTGTGATTGCAGCCACACTGCCGTCAGGCGGGAGACTGCAGCTCAAAGCTTTGCTCTGTCAAGGGAGCACAGCTTATCGCTGTTTAGCTCCAGAGCTGGGGGCAACTGTGGCTTAAGAGGAAGCCCTGGCTGCTCAGTCCAGCCCACCAGTCAAAGTGGCTGCAGTTTGCTGTTCAGAGAAATACAGAAGTCATCTTACAAAAGGGCTTTTTAGGCATGCACTGTGACTTCCCAATCTCATGGACCCTCACATGTATTTAAACAGCGTTAAAGCCAAAAACATTCTGGTATGCAGCTGTGCCAATCAGAAACATCTCATATGGAGACAAAAAGTTCTTTTAACAACTACAACAAACAAATGAAGTGACCATGTTTGTGCAGATCACAGCACACAACGCTGCTGTCCATGGTGGTGAAATAAATCTGCATCATTCAGTAAATTTCAGAAAATCCTGATGCATGACTTAGTTTGATCAGAGGATCTGGGAAGGTGTTGGAGTGCCTTACCTCGGTGAAGTAGGAGGAGACATGCAGAGAGAAAGAGGGGGAAGTCATTATGTGATGCCTAGGCATCTCTTATGTTCTGGAGGGAATATTTCAAAGCTTGTCTTTGGGATGTTAACCTCGCATGGCAAGGAAGCAGCTCGCAGTGAAACATTAGCACAGATTAATCTTGGCAACTGCTTTTAATTAGGCAGCTATGCAGGTGGAATGACATGAAATATGAGCCTCAAAGATGTATTTCAGGTGTATTCGTTTTTGTTTTTGAGCCTGCAGAGACAATCAAATGATAATGTTATACAAAAGCATTTATCATTTATAACAGTAAACACGTACTGTTAGATAAACTGAAACACAGACTTTAGAGAAGAGTTTTCTGGATGGCGTTATCAGTCTCTTTCATGGTTGTGGACAAATTTTGCTCCACTTTTCTTTTCATTGTTACTTCAGCTCATTAAGGTTGGCAGCGTTTGTTTCATAGTGTTTGCTTCGTTTGAAGGTCTGGCCACAGCATCCCAACCAGGTTGAGGTCTGGACTCTGGACCTAAATCTTTGCAAAGCTAAGCCATGCTGTTGTGTTTTATGGAGATGGCGATTTTTTTTACAGAATTATAACATTTCTTTACTTTATAAACTCCATGACTGTTTCATACAAAGCAGTGGATCTCTGACCACCTGCTGATTCCACGTGCCATCCTGGTCATTAATGCGGAACGTCTGTGTCGCAGGTCTGAATGATTGCAAAGCTGTTTACTAAACAGAAAGTCTTCATTGTCTCCAGCCATGTTGTTTAGGTATGACACTGGCTCTCTGGTCTCTTGTGTAAATAAGACACAAACACAGATTTTTACTTTCTCTATGTGTAAAGTAAGTAAATAAATTCAGGGCTTATTTCCATGTCATACTAATGTGTCTCATTTTTATGCTACAGCTGAAAAGCAGCTAAGTGGCCACAATCGTAAACGTTTAGAGGAGTAATGTTAATGTTTGGTTTGTTTAATACTGATGAAAACAGCCAGTTCTGTTGCGCAAACTCAGCCCTTTGTCTGCCTGGAGGAGGTAAAGACGTTAGCATTGATACTGTCCCAAACAACTATCTGATTATATATTATTTTTATCACTGATCGATATCTGAGCGTATTTTTTTAAACTCTAGTGCAGAAAGAAGGTAGAAAGTGGTCAAGAAATATGTTGCAATAACAGAGCCAGAATACAGGAAAGGTTCATTTTTAAATGCACCTTGTTTTATACATGTGTTGTACATTACAAAAAGAAAACAAAATCAATTTACATATTTTATCCACATAAGAAACTAGATTAACAAAAAGAAAAAATCCCTATGTTCATTAAAAGTTTTCAGTTGTGATTTATCAGAATTGATGTTTAGATCATACGTCAAGGTTTCTTGTAATTTGTTCCAGATATCAGGAGCAGAAAAGCTAAATGTTTAGTTTGGACTCTCGGGGTTGAAAGGGGTTGGTCCTTAATTTCAGCCATTCCAAATGTGGCTCTAATGAGAACCGGCTGTTTCTGTGTCTGAACCTTTAAATGTTCATAAGCGTTCATAAACCATCCCATGCCCACTTCATGCCTCTCTCTCTGGGAGCAGTTTCAGCTTTTGCTGGCACCCACTTGGTGATTTTAAAGGGCAGGCTCAGCCAGCCAGGGGGCAGGACAGTATCCACTACCAGGGCCAGTGGTTATTTCCCTTCATGAGGTCACAAAAAGACAGATCTGGGACTCACCCATTTGAGCACACAATGCTAAAAAGTGGAGTAAGCAAGTGAGAGAGGAGACAGAATTTTCTTATTTTGGGGCCTCATACACAGGCTATGCAGACATATATGACTGTTAGAAAGTGAATTTTGTATTATATGGGGCTTTAAATCCAGTTTCCACCAATGGGTTCGGCTCAGTACGGGACGGGTTGGTACGGGATGGCTAGGTACACATTTTTTTGTTTCCACATGAAAAAAATTGGGAATGGTGCATGCCATTTTACTTTTTTGGCATCCTTTCATTTGGGTCCCAATCTGAGTGATCTGACCTTAAAGGGTGAATCTGGACACACTGCAATCCACTGATTGGTGGAAAGAATCAGTGCTTCCTGTGTGACCCTGCAATAAAAATAAAGCAGGAACAGCTCCGTGTTTAAATTAGAGTGGAGGTTTTGTTTAAAGCCACATGCCAAAAAGAAAGAATGCAAGTGGCATGATGTCCAGATTTTTTAGAGAGATCTGTTAAAACTCCATTATAGTAGTCAAGAATATTAAAAACAGACGATGAAGTTTTTCTTAGCCATACTGAGCAACCAGTCTACTTATTCTAGATATATTCTTTAGGTGGTAAAAGGCTGATTGGGTCCCTGCTTTAATATGGCTGTTAAAATTTAACAGCCATATCCAAAATGACACCAACATTTCTAGGTTGATTTGGGTAACATTGCTGACTGAAACTGGACACTAATCTTTGGAGGTTCATATTTGGTCCCAAACAAAATAATTTCAGATTTATCTTTTTTTAGTTGAAGAAAATTCTGGAACATCCAAATTTTGATTTGACTGAGACACAAACTGAAGTTTTGTCTGGGACCAGAGTCACCTGGAGAGAAAGTAATATAGAGCTGAATGTCATCAGCAAAATTCTGATCAGGTATTTGTTATTTTTCCCCTCCCCATTATCTGGGCTAGTGAGAGCATGTAGATGCTGAACAATAGGGGGCCCAAAGTTGAGGCTTGAGGAACTCCTCAAGTCCTCTTTCTTTAAGGTAGATCTATAGTCACCAACATTGCTTCAGGTCATTGATGCTTGCAGCAGTGAGTATTCTTGTCTTTAAGAAGGATTCAAACCAATTCAAAGACTATTAAAATACACATTTTGATGTATTAAGTATCCTAACGGTTAAACAGTTTTGTTAATTTCTCATAAGTTTCCTGTTGAGAACACTGTCACAGTCAAAACAAGAGGTGTACCATTCAAGCTGTACATTATGGAACTTCTGTGGTATAAATACAGTATCACTAATTCTATATTATACTGATTAAAATGAAAGAAAGAAAGCAATGAATGACTGAAAACTAAAATAATTGGTTTGTCTCTAACCTTCATTTCCTGTTTAATGCTGTAATGCCATATGTATCATATGTTAATTTTATTATTATTAATTTTATTATTTTCTTAAAGGGCCAAATAAAGATTTCAGAAAAAAAAATATTGGGTCAGGCTTTAAAGTGTTGACAGTCTCTTGACTCCCTTCAGCTCCTCCATTAGGATGGTTGTTCATAAAAAACTTCATTCAGTTTGTATGTACATTTGTTGTGGTGGTGTATTGGTTTTAACTAAACAGCAGCATTTCTTGACCTGGGAGTTAGAATGGATAGCTGCTCTGCAACATAATGACCGTTTAGGTGCCACAGTTTTTAAGGCATACTGTAAATAGGAAAAATGTTAAATATGAACCAGACTTTATGATGGCAGTGAAAATTACTGCAGCTATTACTAAAATTATGAATGTCAGACAAGTCAGGAAAAACCTCTTCATGACCTAAAGTACTCCACTGTGCAGTGATCCGTCATGTCATGAACCTCCTGCTGTACTCTGTCACTGCAGGGTGCACATATGAAGAAATGAGCATGCTGCGAGAAAATAGTTGACAAGTTTTTTTGTTGTTTTTTTTTAATTTCTTTTATTTTCTTTTTACAATTGAAAGCATATTAATAACTTTCATTTTAATTTTAGATGATAATGTAAAGGTTTGGACACACCTACCCAGCCTCTGAGTTAACACGATTAACTGCTTAGTTGAGAAGTATCTAAGGTTTAAGTAAATGAGCCAAGAATAAAACATTTAAATTCTGATTAAAGTGTTTTGGCCTAATGCATAGGAAAGCACAGATTTGGTCTTGAAGATCACTCACGCTGGTCCCCTGTGTTTTGGTCTTTTAGGCTCTCCTTACAGAGATAAGATCACTATCGCCATCCTGCAGCTTCAAGAGGAAGGGAAGCTGCACATGATGAAAGAGAAATGGTGGAGAGGAAACGGCTGTCCAGAGGAGGAGAATAAGGAGGCCAGTGCCCTTGGGGTACAGAACATCGGTGGGATCTTCATTGTCCTGGCAGCAGGACTTGTCCTGTCTGTGTTTGTGGCTGTGGGAGAATTCCTTTACAAGTCCAAACAGAATGCACAACTTGAAAAGGTAAGAAATGACCCTGAGATTTCTAACTTAAAGCTTTTATAGCTGAATTTCTTACCTTGACCACATGAGATATGGCCGTCTCATGGCAGGGACAGATGGAGGAAGTCATGCTAACTATACTTGTTTTAGAATATCTGGAATAATCTGGGACAGTTAGAATAGTTTATCTGTTTGCCAACTTGCGGAAACACAATAATAAAAGTGCCATATAATAAATAGTAAAATAAGAATTGGTTTCTTTGCATTTATTCACTTAGGCCCAATGGCGACAACGAGATAAGAAACGTGAGGAATTCTGCTGTCACCATGGATCCAAGCTAGACTTTAACCACCATCTCAAATGACCTCAAGAAAAACTTCAGAAACTTTTTTTTTAAATCTAATATTACCTCACATCTCCCAGAAGTCCTGTATTTTTTTCTTTTTCCTAATTTTGTCTTACATCACCAAGGGAGTGTGAACACTAAGAGAAGTTTAATAACATATTTAGTAGCTGGAACTAATACACAGTTGGGTCACATACGTATATGTTGCAAAGGCTAGCTGCACTGCATGGTCCACGTATCCAGCAGCATCCACCAACACCTTCCTTTAGCTGCTGCTCATGTCCACCCTGCTCATGTTGTAGCTACTCTGCCTGTTCATATCGACTGCTCTGAAGCCTGTACACAACCACGCTGCATCAGTGCATCGACACAAAGCTGCTGTTTGACTGGAGCTTCCCAGCAAACATTCTGGCACCGAATAGCTGCTGATGCAGTGGCCTGCACCATCATAACAGATACACATGGCAGGGATTACAATGATTAGAGATTAAAAACAAAAAAGCAAAGCCCAACTCAGTTATACATGAAAATGCTGTTTACTACATTAAGGAAAACTGTACACGACGCTGTACACAAACAGCTGAAAGTTAAGATTAAATTTGTAGGATTACGTTGTCCATCAAGGCAGCTGCTAAATAATGTTCACTGTTTTACTTCGATTTTAGATTAGATGCAGGATTACAATAAGTGAGATAAATAAATCTGTATATAAATTTGAGATCTAAAAATGATATTTGTAATGTTTTATAGTTGGGGATAAAATAGAGGGTGTATTTATTTGGATGTTTTTTTTTAAATGATCTGATGTGTTTTCGTGAGCTGAAAAAATTACAGTATTTTTATCTACGTATTTATCTCTAAAAGAAAAATGCAGTAGAAAGAGTTTCCATATAAACCAGTTCTCTTCAGTTCTGCTTTGTTCATCCATTAACAATTCACAACAAAGTCATTTTACAGTCCACTTCATTCCAATTCATTGTAGCTTATTATACTCCAGTTATGATCCACATTAATTCAGTTTATAATACCTGTGTTTTTAAAACCAATTCATAACAATAATACCAATTTAAGGAAACCAGCGGATTCAACCAAATCTTGTCTGTCATTCAACCCTCTATTCTGAGCTGCACGATGAGACAGTGGAAAGGAAAACCAGGACCAAAACCAGGAAGGAAAACCTTAATCGGAACCAGAATCAGGAAGGAAAACCTCCATCAGAACCAGGAAGGATGGCCATCTGTCTGGAACGGTTGTAGTGGAGAGGACAGGGAAGAGGGGTCAACCAGCAGCAGAACTCTAATCCAGGGATTCCTGCTGAGAAAGAAGAAACACAAATGACAGACAACATCAGATGTTTCTCCATTGAGAGTAAAGAGAGCAGAGAGGAGCCCAGTGCATCATGGGACATCCCCCAGCAGCCTCAGCTTATAGCAGCAGGACTAAAGGGATGGATGGAAGGTCCAAAGACAACGTCAGTCTGAATTTAGGAGGAAGTTTATTCATCCAGGTCTTTATGTCTGTACAACATCTTTGTAATCCTACAGACTGGTTTCCTCCAGCTTCATGGCTTTGAAATAACATGAAGAAAACAGCTACAGAAGTCCTCCTTAGATCCAACAGGAGAAGAAAATGAGTGTTTAGGGATAAAAATAATGAAATTCAAATTTCTGAAAGGTTTATTTTCTGATTTCACCACATCCAGGTCTTTACAGTAGTCAAGGCAAGTATATTTATACATCACATTTCATGTATAAGACTATTCTAAGGGCTTTACATAAAACATTAAAAGCATTAAAAGCATTACAGATGGGGCAAAGAAAGCATTAAAAATGGTAAAAGGCAGCAACAAATAGCAAAATTCACAATAAAATCATAATAATATTAACGAAAATGATTAAAATCAAGATAAGTTCAAAGTTACTTTTTAAAATTTTAAAATAAAATCAAATAAAAATATTTTTTTTCTAAATGAAGATTAGAGACAAACCCAGATCTCCTAGTTCACAATCATGTAGTAACTCCAGGGAACCCTTTTAATCTCTAAATACGTCTACTTGTCCTAACGCAGGTAATTATCATTCCTTCAGCACTACTTTACAAAACACCATATAATTCCAATCTAACCCAACTTTATTTATAAAGCACTTTAAAACAACCACAGGGGGGCAAAGTGCTGCACAGAAGAATAAAACTGCAGAGAATAAACTCAATCATGGCATTAAGGAAATAAGTTGGAATAACTAAGACAAGTTAAAAATATAAAAACAAAGCAAAATGTCAACATTTCCAGAGGGTCAAAAAGCCAAGGAGAACAGGTGGGCTTTAGGAAGAGGAGGAGTCCTGTCTGCAAGCAGAGCAGGTCATTTTACCCGATCAAAAATACCCGATCTCCTCGGAGCTTACGTTTGTTCTCGGCACCATCAAGAGCAGCTGGTCAACTGATCTTAGAAAGAATGAAGGCGTGTAAGGGTGAAGGAGCTCAGTGAGGTACGGTGGTGCGAGACCATGGACAGATTTAAAAACACTACTTTATCCACTGTGAGCAATAATTTTGTGTCTGCATCCTTAAACAAGAGAAATTGGTGAACCCACATTTACTGACCAACAGGCTAACTCATAACATGTGATTTTAAATATGCTGTAAAATCTCTGAAGGCACTTAACAAATGAAAAATAATTCAATACCTTGACTAGAGATGGCATAAATCTTGGAACATAACTGCAAAAGCCGTAAGCTTTCACAGGAAAATCCATTTCTGTTAGTGGAGCCATACAACGCTCATCCTGATATGTTTCCTCCCACTTTTCATTCCCGCCAACCTCACATTAACGATTCATACACTGTTGTAGTGTGAGTTAGATAAGCAAATGCATCCGCAATTTCAACTTTGTTTATGCACATGTATGAATAACAATTAATAGCATAAACATGTCTGCAATTCTTAACCTGTTAAAAAGCACAGCAGTGGAACATTAGCACATTATAAGAAGCCTGGGCAGCCAGGTTAACAGCATTATTTTTTCAATGTTATTGGTGAAAGAGGTGTTAGTATTTTGAGTACGGACTCACTAAAAAAATAACCAGTTAACTTGTGTAAGAAGACTGAACTCTGAGCTACTTCAATCTGGCTGCACTGGCATTAGCCTGAAAGCTGGATGTAACCAACACTAATGAGGAAGATGCTCCATGGGTACAGTATGCCTGGCATACGTTTCTTATTATATATAATATGATTATTAATTAATATTATATATTATAACACACAGCTGGCAATGTATAGAAATTCCGCTTTGTCTTATATTCACACTCAGACAAAACCGTTAAACTCTGAAAAATGACATTTTTCTTAAATTTCCTGAGTGCATTTTACCAGAGAAAATAATTTTCAACATACAATTTCTAAATTTTATAGTTTCATTTTGAAAGTATAAATAATTTTATTTTCACACTATAACAGGACTGCTTTAGAAAAAACAAACATGACTAGTTAAAATCATCACCTCCCTAAGAACTGACCTCTTTATTGAGCCACAACACCAGCAGTCGTGCAGTGATAAATTTATAATGCTCAAAGTTTGTAAAATCCATTTAAAACTGAGAAAGCCATTTAGCCTTCAGGAAAAGAAATGTTGATGTTTCCAAAGCAGGAGGAGGAAAAACCAACTTACTGCAGTTATTCCAACAACTGGAGTAAGGAGTATCATCAGTACAGGACAAGCCTGGCAGAGGAAGGAAGTGGAAGATTTCAAAGTTCCTGGAAAATAGAGAGACGTGTCTAAAGACTCCAGAACAACTGCTATCATTCTAGAGAATGACTCAGTCAGGAACTGTAGTATCAAAGATCACTAGGGCTCTGCACAAGATAAACTCCACTTCTGCAAAAGAGACACCTTCAAACTAGACTGAAGGATGCTCAGGACAACCTGGAGGAAGCTGATGCGACTGAAAAAATTACCTCTGGTCAGATGAAGCTTGAGCTCTTTGGCTCTATGTTTGGAGAAAGAAAGAAGAGGAACAGCATCCACACAGTGAAACATGGTGGTGGCAATATTATGCTGGGGGGATGATGCAGTATGCCTGGAACTGTGAATCTTGTCAAGGTGGAAGGACATATGAAGAAATAAGGATATGTGAAGAAGCAGAAAGCAGCAGAACCAAGTCTGGTTTGTAGACTTGTCTCCTTATACGACAAGTATCCAAAACCCATGCTGCTCCTGGTGAAGACTGAGCTCCGGAGGAGGAAAGTGATCATTTCTGACTGGTCTACACCAATCCCTGACCTGAATCCCACTCAAAACTGAAGACAAAAGGAAGCTTGAGAGGTTTTTTAACAAATGGGCTGGTATTCCTCAGGAGACGAGTCAGACTTGTTGAAGATTACAACAACCAACTGCAGGATCCTTTTATCCAGATAAAAAGGATACAGAGCTGTCAGAGGGGGGATATAATTTATAATAATAATTTAGACCCTAATATTTTTTGTTTTGGGTGGAATAATTTAGTTTCCTTGTATGCAAAGTAAAATAATATCAGCATCCAAAATAAAAGTAGACTGTTTAAAAAAGCCGAATACAGTGGTCCCTAACCATATCGCGGTTCATTTTTTGCGTTTCACAGACTGTTTTTTGTATGCAGCACGGCATATTTAAGTATATGTAAATCCTATTTCAACTATTCTATGTCCAAATTTTACTGTAGGAATCAGCCCACTGTGTGTTGTGTCTTGATTGGGTCGGTAAACATCAATACAATGTTAAGATTAGGTTATTAAGAACTTCACATTGTTAAATATATGTAGGTTTTTGAGAGTGTATAAAGTGTGTGAGAATGTTGAAAATGTTCATTATAGTTTGAGAAAGGTCTATAAACACTCCGAGGAGGGATAATTAGGCCTTAACATGCATTTGAATTGTGAAAAATTAATAAGGTCGTCATTTCGCGGATTTAGATTATCGCGGGGTGTTTTCATAATGTAACCCTGCAATAAACGAGGGACCACTGTATTTTCCATCCCTGTTTAAAGTGTTTGGGAAATAGTTCAAAAACAATGACTTTTTATAAAGGGACCAATCATTTTATACCCAACCTGTAGATGTCTTTGTACCCATTGTAATGTGGGATAATGTAAGCAAAGGTCTCTGGACTTGTTCAGGGGGTTACAGGCCAAACATTATGCTTCCACATCTAAATGGGCATTATTATCCTTACCGATATCCTACCTTTCCACACCGACAGCTCATAACATTAAAACCACTGGCAGGTAGTTTTATTATAACAGCTGTAAACTGGAAGGGTTCAGAGAAGAGTCTAAATTGTAAACCCTGACCGATTGATCGGCCAGCTAATTAAATCTGACAATTATAGCCCTTTTCAAAACAATCATAATCGGCTGGAGTTTTGCAGAGTAAACTCCAATTTATTCTTAATTGCTCATAAAACAGTAAATGTCAGGAGTCACGCAGAATGATGTTGTTGCATCGTTTGTCCACTGGGTGGAGCTCTGACTCAAATGAATCCTCAGTCCTCATTGTTGTCAGTAATTACATCAGTACCCATAGCCAGGCATCACTACCGGAGTGGGCAGAGCGGAGCTTGTGACAGGTATGTTTATAACAACATTGTGAAATTAAGAATGACTCATGAGAATGACTCATGCTTCATTGTGTCAGTCATGTTTTACAGTTACGTTGCATTACTTAAAGTTATGCTAACCTAGCGAAAGTCACTCCCTGTCTATTTATGTTAGCAATAGCATTGCTGTGGTTATCCCAACCTAGCATAGCGTTAGCTAACAGCTTAAAAGCCAGTGACTGCACAAATAAAGTATTATACAGAATATCATTGAGAGTAGAGAATGAGCGTTCAACACTCCATCAGCTGCATGTTGAGACGCATAAAAAGGAGCGATGACAACGCAGAGAGGAAGAGAAAGTTAAAATAACTTTGCCTTCAACAACTGTCATGACGTCCTGTCACTTCTAGATTTACTTTGTAAGAAAATACTAGAATGTGACTCAGGCTGTAAAAACAACTTACTGTGTTGCTGTGGAGTAACATGAGTTCCAGACTATCTGTGAACACGATATGTTTAAAATGCAACTCGGTTCATATGAGTCATGACTTAATGGCAAAGAAAATAATGGAGTAAAGAAAATGTGAAGATAAAAGTGGAGAAATATGATCTCTGATGATGATGTCATCAGAACCCTCACTGCAGCATTTTGAAACATCTGGAAACTTTTCAGAATATTTCTGGGACAGAACAATAATCAGGAATTATAGTCATCTAATCTGAAAGTAACAAATCCATGGACTCGTTTTCCTGCATCGCTCTGAGACAGGATGCTCCTCACTCTGGGAGGTGGAAGAAGGAGGTTCTAGAAACCTGTTTTATACGAGTCAAAGGACAGATCCTGGTCCAGAATAACTCCAGGGTTCCTCACTGTAGTACTGAAAGCCGAGGTAATACCATCCAGAGTAATTCTATAGCTCGACAGTCTTCCTGACGTTTTCAGGTCCAGACAACCTCAGTATTTGTAGAATTTTCTTACCATGACCGCTGCTCGGATACTTCCAGGTCATTTTACTCCTTTCAGAGCTTAATAAGCAAATAAACAATTCAACCATCCCAGAGACACGAGGAATAAACACACCTGACATCTCAGACCAGATAGCCTTCATAGCTGTTTTACAAGTTAAAGTTCTTGAGTCAGATTTGATTCTAGAAGCTCCACAATGAAACCCAGTAAGCAAAACTCTATGAATTTTATTTCTGGCTGGATTTTCAGATTCACTTGCAAATCCAACAGGAAATGTTTGTAGTCCATGCTCCCATTTCCACGTGTCTGTCCCTAAAACTCCACTTTCAGGGAGATGGTAACTGTCCCACGCTAGGTTTAGGGTCCACAGCTGTGAGCCACCATGGTTTTCATCCAGTCTCAGCTGTTAGTGAGACCCTCACTGAGAAACAGTAGCATCTGTGGTAGGAGACTCATCTTTCCATCAAATCCCTTCATAGACCTTCTCATGAATTCCTCTGATTATAGTAGAAATGTGACTCCCAGGATGCTCATTGTAAAGAAGAATCATTACTAACTTCTCCTGTCAGTGGTTTTCATATAGCGGCTGCTTGGTGTTCACGTCTGTGTGGGAGAGCAGGGACCAGTAGAAACTAGTTGTTTAAACTCACTGGATGAAAACTGGCTGCTTATTTTACCAGTTTTCTCCTCCCAGATCTGGATCCAGCTTTTACACAGATCTGGATCCAGCTTTTACACAGATCTGGATCCAGCTTTTACAGAGGCTTTGCATGAATCCATCTACGGGTGATCTTTCTTTTCTTTTCTTTTCTTTTCTTTTCTTTTCTTTTCTTTTCTTTTCTTTTCTTTTCTTTTCTTTTCTTTTCT
>JBAFTA010000007.1:30584565-30610020 GCA_036919975.1 Melanotaenia parkinsoni | reverse complement strand
TTATTATTATCATTATTATTATTATTATTATTATCATTATTATTATTATTATTATTTATTATTATTATTATTATTATTATTGTTATCTCGGTGTTGTCACTGAGTCATCAGTTCTAGCCCCGATTAGGTCCAAACATGTATGCCATCTGGGTTAGCTCACTGTGTTTGTTTGCCGTTTATTTGTATTTGTCTACAGTTCTATGTTGCACCGACTGCACAGTCAAATCAAACTCAAATATCAAACTCTCGCACAACACAGACATTTCTAGCAACTACCTGAAGGGTTACAAAGTCCTGCTGGAGATTGCTAGACCACTAGGCTTACAGTGGATTACATGCTAGTCAGCAGGTGGTGGAGTCAGCAGAGTGGCCAGCTAAGCCTGCACTAAGGAGCATTTTTCTCACCAGTACCAGATCCATAACCAGCTAAATAGATTAACTGGAGCTGCACATTGTCATTGACAGTGTTATTCAAACCTGCTCCATTATGATGACTATGGAAAGCTGGCAACATTCACTTATCAGACCCCTCCAATAAAAACACATGCACTCACGCACGCACGCACACACACACACACACACACACACACAGTAGCTTAAGCATGGAGACCTAGACCTCCCTCTCCTCTACCACTTCTTCAAGCCCTTTATAGAAACAAATATGGTCCAATTGCTTTGTAAGTCAACTGAGAATATTTCTCATTCGCAGCAACGATCTGGTCATGAGGCAGCTACAAAAGCTGTTCATACAATAAGCAGCTTTTTAACTTGGTGGCTTTTTAACTGCCTCGGTGACCTCAGCTCCAGAGATAGGAGAGTCCGCCTCTGAGTCCCCAGACTCTGCTTCCTGTTATTTCCCCCTCTGACCCATGATGTCCCGAATCAAGTTCAGCAGCACCCCGTCCCCCCTGGAAACAGTGTCGGTGTACTGCTCCCCCTCCTGAGCTGCCTGATAGTGAACCAGAATATCCTCGAGGCCATCTGGAAGTCGATCTCCATGACTTCACTAAACTCTGCATGCTACTTACCCTTCTAGCACCTATCAGCTGCTTCCAAAAAGGCCTGATAGTGCTACGGAAGCTTGATGGCAACTGGTTTGAGAATAACCACTGCTTCAACTGGCAATGACAAGTGAGGTTGAAGAGACTCCTGAAGACCTAAATATTGCCTTCAGTTCAGATCACAAGGTCCAGTACAGTTGCCAGAGCTAAACTAAAGAATAGTTTTGGGGAAGCAAAATAGACTTAAAGGAATAAGATTGGTTCCAAAAAAGACAATCACAGAAGACCCAAAAGACTCCAGACCAGTGGCACTCACACTAGCAATAATGAAATGTTCTGAGAAACTGGTCCTCCATCACATCAAATCCAGCTTACCATCACAGTTTGATTCCCATCAGTTTGCCTGTAGAGCCAATAGGTCAGCTGAGGACGCCCTAGCGGTTCACACTGAGTTATCTCGAACACTGAAAGAGCTACGTGAGGATATTGACTTCAGCAACCATCCCAGAAATCCTGGTTTGTACTAAACAGTTTTTTACAGACTACCCACAAGAAGTGGAATTCTACCCCACATCTCCTCCTCCATCACTCTCTGTTCTGCCTCCCAGCAGTTATTGTGTTTGTCTTCCTCTGTCATTTCATTTGCGGATAAAAACCGTTACTGGGCTCATCTCTGGTGGTAACAATGTACAGAGACTGTCAGAGAGGTGCTTGGCAAACAGCCTGACACTGAACACCACAAAGGAGGATGGTCCTGGACTTCAGGGGGAAACACCATTCAGCCTCACCCCCTCTCTGCATCAACATCATGTGTGGAAATACTGTCGTCTTTTAAATTCTTTGGAGTCCATGAAGACCTCTCCTTGTCACATGACACAACAACAATCATCAGAACAGCCCAACAGAGTCTGTAGTTCTTGAGGAACAGCGTGGGCAGGCAGCTGCTGGTGGCATTTTCCAGATCAATCATGAAGAGCATCTTCTCTCCTTCCTGGCCATCATCTCTAAACTGCTTCCTTCTGACAGAGCAGACAAGTCACAACCTCAAGACAGTTATTAGCCATCTGAATCCTAAATAAAAAATAGACAATTGGATGTTTTATTTAATTTAAATGACTTTATTTAAACATTATACTGGTGCCAATAGAGTAACAAATCGACTCCAGGCTTCCATGTGAGATGCAGAAGGTACACCTATATGTATTGTATATAATAATGATAAATATGACATAATAGTAATTTAAATAATAGTATAAAATAAATACATTAGTAAGTTTTCATTCTAATTGTAGGTAGGTAGATCATTTTGACTGGATCATCTTATAAGTAGCTCGCTAATTGAAAAAGTGTGGGCACCCCTGCCTTAGAGACTTGTAGCTGTAGGGAGATGGCAAAAAGATGGCTCTACAAAATACAGACTTTAGGAAGATGACTAGTTGAGCATGCTCACTTTTTTTTTTTCTTTCTTTTTTGTTTTTACTTAATATTTATCTCTGTGGTCACACTGCATATAACCAAAATGTATAATAATACACTTTTAATTCAGCATTCCTGCAATAAATCATTATTCATGCAGCATTGTGAGCAAGTAAGAAGATAATCCTTTTCTGTGAGGAGTAAACCTTAACCTATCCCTTTATTAGTTACCCTAGCCAACCAGGGCCCCTAGAATAAAAGCCACCAGTATCATGAGATAAATTGTAAAGGTGTTTAGGTCAAAATAGACTTGAGAATGTTCAATGCACATTCATCAGCTGTGTGTTTGTAAATGAGGATAAAAATGCATCAAGTTGACAACGAGCAAAAGTGTTGTTTACGTCCCTAATACTTAGCCAGTGAGCTTGTATCAGATAAATCTCTCTGTCTTACATCCTCTGTTTATTTCTGTATGCTTCCACTCAGAATGTCCATCAAACTATTGCATCAGTGGTATGCATTTTCAGACCACAGTCTGAGTAAAACCAGAAGATTGTGTTTACTGCAGTTCCAGTTTTTAACATTAAAGGTAATTTATGGTAAACAAAAATCAATATAATAATGTGTTTTTTCACAGCCTTCATAGACAAATATATTACTGTTGTAATCCATAAAGATGTGACATGGAGGTAAGAGATGAGAGACTAGCAGGTAAATTTAACACAATATTTATTATGAAGAAACAAAAGGCACAACTCAATAAGAAAATCCAACCCAAGAGAAGATAAAACGTAAAAGAAAAAAACTTACTGAATAACTGAAACAAGCAAGACAACCGGAGACAAACAGGACTAGTTACAACTAGACTTCCAAGACGTAATAACAAAACACAATGAACTGGTGATGAACAAAGAAAAACCTGGAGCTAAATACAGATGGACTAATTACAAAACGAGAAGAAGGTGTGACAATCAGGAGCCAGAATCAAGGGGCAGGAAGTAAACTGAACAGAACACACAAGGGCATAAACCCTGCTAAAGAAAAAGGAAGCAAGACAAAAGACTAAAAAACAACCAAGATCAGAAACTAAAGAACAGACTACAAAAGAAAAACTAAACCAAAAGCTCCCAGGCCGAGGCCACCCTAAACCTTCTACCATGATGAACTGTTACCATCACAGTACAGAAACCCAAAAGGGACATGCCAAAAATCATTTACACAGATTTTTTTTTTTTTAGATTTTTTTACAGCCAGTGCTATTATGGAGTAATCATGGAGAATATAACGGGTTTCAGTCTGTCCCAGCTCGTCATGGACTCTGATAATTACTAGAGCGTGAAATTTTTTTCTTTTTAACTTCCAAATTAAGAGAATTCAGTTCAATCCAGCTTTATTTTTTACTGCACCAAATGACAACAATTCACTTTACAGACATACTAAAATTTCATGCATTTCTAATCCATGAAAATGTACCAAATCTAACTCTTAATGAAAACATAGCACTGAAGCATCAAGTAAAACTTCAATGCTTCAAATATGTATGTATACATTAAGAACGATAGATCTGTTGTTCATATTGAAATGTTTGGTAGTATTTCTGGCCTTCCTTTTTATATGAAGGGCATCACTGGTGGCTAGAGAGGAATGACAATGCTAGCCATGTCATGCTCCTACTACTTACATCCTTTTATCATAAAGGCCTCAGACACATATTACATGTATAATACAGTATGTTACACAAACTTCCCTCTCTTAGTTCACTATTCGTCCAGATAGCATACCCCTTAGGCCTAATCTGAGCTACTTTTGGCTCAATTGCAGCACCAGCAGCTGTTTTGTGGGCCAGGTGTGGTCCAAGATGTTAGATGTTAGCTTGAATGTGGATTATAGCAAGTGTCCTTTGGGCCTGAAGTGGTCCAAATACAAGGAGCCAACCTGGACATAGATTACAGCGATTTCCTGGTGGACCACATGTATAGGTCATGTGACTGAGTTGCACACTTACAGAGTCACAAATGGGCCAAACCAAGCTGCAGATGTGGGCCATAAGTGGGCCAAACATTGTTTGCTATCCAGGACTGCTTCTGCCATACAGTTGATTCTGAAACTAAAACATCAGTTAGTAAAGATGAAGGTGTTTTTTTTTGTTTTTCTTTAACACACATATATATCCCTACATTACGTAACTGATAAACATTTTAGATGGAGAAGTAACTTTTAATATGAAGAAAAATAAGTCAAATCATTAAACAAACTATGCACACATGTATTTTTCTGCTTTCCGGAATAACAGTTCTTTAAAATGACACGAATGACAGACTGTTTTGGTATCTCTGAATCATTCATGTTCTTAGTTTATTTTAATCGTGAATATTTGGAAGCTGATCACTGGTGGCATAAAACAGGGGGGTCCTCATGTGTAAGGACCTCATCCCTTGCACTCTGGCCAAGTTCTTTTTCCAACAATCTACATTCCTTTACCTCTTGTAGCGATATGATAGGGGTCTCTGCAGGTGCTGCTAGTATCTACCACAGATGGTGGCCCAGCTGATGCATTACTGTACCATCACCCTATGAGCAGGAGCTAGCTGTAGAGACATTAGCATCCAGGTTGTCTGCAATAGTGAGCACAGTTGCACCTTCATCACCGCTAACATTGCCATGAACTCAGCTTGTCTTGATAAGCTTGTCTTCTTCCCAATGTGCATCTTGGTGACATGACCACTCCCAGGTAAGTGACACAGACTCCACCTTCCACAATAAAAAAAATATTAGATTCATCAGACTAGACCACCTCATTCCATTCCTCCATAGTCTAGTTCTGATGCTTGCATGCTTATATTAGTCACTTGTTGCAGTGCACAAGCCAGCAAGGGCTCAGTGACATGTCTGTGGATACATGACCATATGCACAACAAACTACAAGCTATACTTTTCTGTCAGGACCTGCACTGAAGTTTTCAGCTAACTGGAGCTCTTCTATTGGACTGGATAACAACAAACTTTTGTCCCCCCCGTGCATCAGTAAATTTGACGACCCCTCACTTTTTTCTTGAACACTAATAGGAACAGTGTCTTAACAAGACCATCGATCTTGGAAAGTGTAGGGGAGAGGAGAAATAGAGCTCAGACAAACAACAAATCTCATCAAAAATAAAGCATAGTTTCCACTAACGGGTCTGGGTCGGTACTGGACGGCTCTGTATGCATGTTTTTGTGTTTCCACGGGTAAAACATGGAAAAGGTACCAGAATTGCATTGGGGTACGAATTTTACCAGTCCAACCTTAAAGGGTGGAGCTTGACACACTGCAATCCACTGATTGGCAGAAAGAATCATCACGTCTTGTGTGACTCTGCAATAAGAACAAAGCAGGAAGAGCTCCATTTTTAAATATATGGTGGATTATTTCTTGTTTAAAGCCACATGACAAGACAAAAGAAGACAAACTGCTGGATGTCCACTATTCTCCTCCTTTGTTAAACAATATTATCATGCTATTACATGGCTCCTGCATCTATCGCGATTCGACTGTTAGCAGGTAAAAGTACAGTTGCTGTGGAAACACAGCAGAGTTTACCAAACCAAAGCGACCCATCCTGAGCCGGACCCGTTGGTGGAAGCAGGGATAAATAAGTGGGTCGTGAGCTGAACAGAGAGGAAAAGTAGAAACAGATTTGCCGTGCTTTCTTCCCAGAGATGAGTAAATATTATAAGCACAAGTATCTTTATAAATAGGTTCTCCAATGAAACTGAACAGTTTGATTTGTAAAAAGAAAGTTGTACGGCTGATATTTAGGTATGATTTTGTTTATGCTTCTGATTTGAACATCCTATTACTTTAGCATGTTCTGCAAAAAGCTATGAAGACACATACTACAGTTGAGCACTTTAAGAAAATGCACTGTTCAAAATTCTTGCAAATGCAGGTGATAGCTGCTGCATGTTGCTAACATCGTCATGTACACATGCTGTTACTTCAAAATTTATTCAGTGGCCATGAAAGTCACATTCCTGATGTTTTTATCAGTTTGTTAAGAGACAGAACATCTGTGTTCTTTCCAGTTAAGTCAATACGGTTACATACAACGGTCTGTAGATCTGTGGTCAGAAACGGCTTCACATCACTGCGTGAGTGTTCAGCTCATCTACAGCATCATCGGGTTCTTCAGTCTGGTGGTTTTTCAACCAGTTCCATCAAAACTGCAAAATGTTTATCTGCTAACAAAGCTGCCGGCTGCTGATTGGTGGATGGACTTCCTTTTGGATGCTTTTCTTTCAGATGGATGTTCATTGTCGCAGTAGACTGATGATCTGCTAGCTTTACCTGCGGAGCGGGAACCGGACCCTGTTGTCATTTATTATGTTGTTGTTGTCATTGGATCTGCTTGTTTCTCTTCATGAACTCCAGTAGCATCAAATCTCACAGTGTCACACAGTTTGTACCAAAACTGAGCAGCAGTGTAGTGTTCTGTTCTTTTCCGGCAGTTGTAAATCTTTGGTAGTTGCAACATGTTAGAGAATAAGACTCTCATTCATGAAGACATCAGTCACATAAACTAATAGATTTCTTACAACCGCCCTACTCAAAAGACTGAAAATCTTTACTAATCCCTATAAACTGTCATAAGTCAATAAGTTGTTTACCTTTCAAAATAATTAAATAAATAGATAGATAAATGAGTATGTAGGATACACAGAGACCTCAGTGCCACACTGGTTTTGGACAGGTGACTTGTTTAGAGGTTATTAAGCCTTCTTACAGCACCTGCTTCACTCCAATGAAGTTGCAGCCATTTTCCAGAGGAAATTCTAATGATTTACCATGCTGGGCTGGTAAATTCCTGAAGACAACTTAAAGGACTTTCAAAACCATACACACACAAGGAGATGAGCCGTATACAACGGATGGGTATACATCCTGCATGTCCTATAAGTGAACATGAGGGCGGTTTGTAAAGGCGCAGCTGAGCTGGTGGACAGTCAACCATCTGCAGAGCCACCAGCTGGTTACCATCGTTGACATTTAAAACTTGTGTGGTGCCGCCTTTTGGAGAGGTTTCGTTTTGAGAAAAATTACAACTTAATCATCTGCACATCAGATACGGCATCATTTTTGTTGATGAGATTATCTGTGATGTGTATTTACTATCATGACCTCACTGTGTATGATCTAATTTTCTGAAATTAAAAAAAAAACTATTTTCCATAGTGTCCAAACGTTTTGCTGCTATACTTTAACCATGGTGGGTGCATAACGTGTTTTTATCAAATTCAAAATAAACCACATAAAATAAAATAATGCTGATGCTGATAAGTGTTTGTCAGTCAGCCAGCTGTTTGGTGGCCATGATGAGAGCAAAGGAGGAAGGAGGAACAGAATGAAATCACGGGACAGGTTCCCAAAAAGAGGAGGCTGGGGTGTAAGAATGGGCAAACGGAACATAAAGAAGTAGAATAGACTCATATTAATTTTCCCTTTCACATCATGTCAACTTTGCTGTATTTAAATCTTGAACTTTTTTGCGCCACCTTGGAAAAGTGGATATTTACTGTCATGGCTGCAGTAGAAAGAGGATTAATCATTTAAACTCAAACTGTCACTCTATATCTGTATTCACATCATTTGGAATATTTTGAGCAATTTTCCTCCTTGTCTATTCTTTTTTATTCTTCAGGCATGCACCCAGCCAGTATGGGTCTTCTCTATGTACCAAATGTAATAGTAGTTCATTCATTAAATGTAAAGAATTACAGTAACTCATGTGTTGAGATATCTTAGTCTAGACCAGGAGTGTCAAACTCCGGTCCTCGAGGGCCGGCATCCTTCAGGTTTTCATTGTTTCCCTGATTTAACACACCTGAATAAAATCAAATGGATCCAACAGCTTCTTGTAAACTTCTTCACAATGACCCATTAATTTCAGTCAGGTGTGTCAGATCAGGGAAACAATGAAAACCTGCAGGACACCGGCCCTCGAGGACCGGAGTCTGACACCCCTGGTCTAGACCAAACAGGTAGACCTTCTCTATTGCCAAGTTACCAGCATAGAAATGTTATTCTGATAAAATGAATGTCCAATATCAACCATTAAAAAGTACTATATGAAGCGCTGGTATGTTAATTTAAAAATATATATGTGTAGAGGTCAAACTAAAACAAACAAACATAATGACATATGCAGATTTAGGCCATTTTTCATGCATGGGTCATTTGATTCTCTGCAGGTGAATGGCTGGCATTTTACTAGGACAGGCAATTCTTATTTCCTTCTATACACAGAAAATATGCAGCGATTTAAACGAATGCAACTGTACACATGTTGGAAGCCTAGAAAATATTGTCATGTATTGTACAGTGTAGGCATAAAACACTGCATGAACAGCAATAGCTACAAATTCACTGCTAGTGTATTTTGATCATGTGTGGAATCATTCTTTTCCTTTCACTTTGCACAGCCTATAAACCTCCATGTCCCTCCATCCCTATGTTTCTTTGCTTCTTGCTCCCAGCATAACCTCTAATCCCAGCCTGCTACACTGTGTTTTTCACCCTTTTTCCCAGTGGTAACTTTAAAATGAGGTGGTGGGTGGTGGTTGGATGAGTTTACAAAATGAAACTGCTACTGAGGAACAGTTTTGTTTTCTTTCTCATAGAATTTGACCTGGGCAGTGGTCTGAAATCTATGTCTTCTTCTTTTTTCAGAGGTCCTTCTGCAGTGCCATGGTAGAGGAACTGCGGGTTTCCCTCAAGTGCCAGCGCCGGCTCAAACACAAGCCCCAGCCGCCTGTCATGGTGAAAACGGAGGAGGTCATCAACATGCACACCTTCAACGACCGAAGACTGCCAGGGAAAGAGACCATGGCCTAAAGTGTGAATCTCAGTCATGTTCTCACCTTCTTTCTTGTACTGAGGCGTGCAAAGACACTTGGGAAAAGGGTCTGGGTAAATGGTGAAGGGGAGCAGTGGGTTGGAATGGTTGGTATGAGGGTCATTTAAAAAGATAGAGTAGGAATGTTTAGCAGTATATTAATGAAATGTTTCTTTGTCTTTATAATTAGCTAGGGATAAGAGATTCAACAATATTTCCTGTGGAAATACCTTAAACCTGGGTGAAATTTCAGCGAGTTACCTCATTACTCTTACCACCTTGGCAAGGCAACCAGCGACAGGATGTTCAAAACCCCTGAATTGAAGAGTGACAGTGATGGAATTAATGTGAAGTGCGAAAGAGGTGGTTGCTTTTAAAACAGGCATAAAAGAATTTGACCCACAATCTTGCTCTCTCAGTCAGTGTTTCGCCACACAGCTCAGCTCAGAGACTGGAGCACATCAAACATGATGAGTGAACTGGGTGAATGGGGAGGAAAGTATGTACAGGAATGTTTCTTTTGTTATAAGTAGAACTGCTGCATGGGCTCAAAACTAAATTTAACCCAACACTGAATAAGAATCTGAGCAGTGCTCCCCAAATGTACAGAGAGGCATTGCTGAATCACATCTGATATGGATCGACTTCTAAAATGGATCTACTGTATATCGTCCATCAGGCAATAAGTGAGATCATTTATTTGTGTTCAGAGTACTAACACTAGTCTTTAATAAGGGGGTGGGGGATTTTTAGAAGATATATGGTGAATTTAAAGCTGAAAATGCAAATCTAGGGGCAATATATGTTTATGTCCATGTATTAGTCAGAGGAAGTTTTTTTTGGAGGTGCACACGCCGTAGATGATTTCAGACAGCGAGGGGCGGCCATTGCAGTTCACCATTTTTCTTCTTTGTTATAAGTCTGCTCAGAATCTCCTCGTGACTCCGATCATAATAACAGCCTGTTGTTAGCTTTTGGCAATTATTGATCCAATTCATTGTCATCATACGGAAATGTGGAGCAGATTTTAGCCTGATGATGATAATTTGAACTGACCACAAGAAAACAATCAACACCACATAGTATGGTCTGTTGTTGGCAGTTGAAGCGGAGTCCTGGGTGTGAAGCAGTACCTGTGAAACCCCTTCCTATGTTGTCTAAAGCTTGTTACATTCTCCACAACAGACAACTTTGTTCTTGTTTTTGAGGTGGCAAGAACAAGAACAAGGTCATTAATGACCTCGTTATTTCATACTTAACAAGAAACTTTGTCCATGGTGGGCAGCAGCGGTATCTGAGTCTTTATCTGCCATGTGTGTTCTTTAGATTCTCATATTTTCTCTTTGTGTCAACCTTCTGTTCATAATACTGCCCGTTCACTGTTGTTGAACTTTTTACTTCATGCTTTTGCACATTAACCACACCCACCTCAAATTTCCAACACAAGACAAAGGTTTTGCTCAGCTGATGTGTTGAGTACAAGGAGCAAGAGCTCCCAAACCAGGCTGCAAGAACAAAATGACTTCATTTTGTTCCTGCAGCCTCAAAAACAAAGTTTTCTGCCCTTGTGGAGGATGTAATGGCCTTAAAGGCTCATTTCTGCTCCCTTCATGGATGTAAATAAGTACATCTATTTCAAACGTCACTGCCCTCATGCTTTGATGTCCTTTACGTTGGCATGCTTGTTAGATAATACCTCTATTAGTCTGCAGGGCAGAGTTCAGGGTTCACGTCTGAGTTCTGACGTCACTTAGACAAGTAAACATGGTGACAGATGATGGTAATGTTGGGTCTCAGAAAGAGGTAGACTTCTTTGTTCCTTTCGCTGCTCCCCCATCAGCTATACTACTCACTGATGGATTGCTGCATTCGGGGACACAGGTGACGGTGAAGGGCTCGGTGATCGGTCTGTAATGTTTGGGGGCGAGGCAAAAGATATTTTTTTTTAGATGTGATGTGGTCATGGATTATTTAGAATCAATGTACAGATGTTAAAAAAAATCTGATTTTAATTGTTATTTAATCAAACAAAGCTGAAGAATGCAAAAACAGCTGGAAACTAGGGAAGTGGAGCACCTGGACTGTTGGTGGCGTGGACATAACAGACACGATGGCTGAGTATGATATCCGACCTGTACCCTCTGCATTGGAATCTAGCATAAGGAAGTACTTTGGCTTCTATAGACAACTTCATTTACTTGGAAAGTAAAGTTTGGTTGGCTCAGTGTGCCAACAAAGTCTGGTCTGCCTACAAAGGTAGGTCTCAGTTTGCTTCAAGTGAAATACAGGAAGTGGACTACAACGCAGGAAATTATGGGTTCAATGCAGGGCATTGTGGGTAAGCGTAACTAAAACATATGTGCATGTCAGATGATAGCCAGGAGAAATGTCTCATGGTCAGACATGGAAAAACTCCAGACATGGATGAACTAGTTTTCTTCTTCATTGTCACCACAAATATGTGAAAACATGTTACACATTTCGATTCAGACAGTAGTCGTAGTCAAGTAGTCACACAGGGACAAAAAGATTTTATAATCACAGCCAATCATGATTACATCATATCATGATGTGCTTGAAGATTCCCACTTATAGTGCTGTTTGTAGTTGCCATGGTTACACAGTTACAACATAGCTACGAGTCTGGTGCAACCAGCAGAGCAGCAGTAGATCACATGGCTGTTGGGGTTGTCAGTGCACCAATCAAACTATGTGCTCATGGAAGCATCCTTCACTGTCTGAAATCGCCTCTTCCATCGAGAGGAAACCTTTAATGACTTGACAAGGCTCCTAAAGTTTAAATTTAGAGCAATCACTCAATACACAGACTATTTATTCCAAGTATTTATTGTTTTATTTATGAAAGTCTTTATTTATATCTGTATGAACTGAATTCTCACTATTGCAATGAACACACCTGACTTCAACTTTACATTCGTATGTAGTTTTATTCCATCCGCTCATTGTCAAGTTTCCCCCTTCATTTTGTACTTCTGTGGCTTTTTTTCTTTTCTCAGCAGCAAAATTTTACATTTACTTGTGCAAATGCGATTTCTATGAAAAGTGTTTTTGTACGAAGAGAATAAAAATTTTCTAATAATTTTTATTAACACAAAACACAACATGCCAAGAGTGTGATCCACGGTGAAGGCAGGGGTCAGTGTGGCTTTGTTTTGGGGGGTAACTCTTTAGGCTATCCTGGTAGCTTGACAGAGCCAACATATAAACACACAGTCATACATACACACACCCAGGAGGTAAAGACGCACCTATCCTCTATAATCATGTCAGTTACTTCTCTGCTCTTCAACAGAGGCAACCTTCTAGTAAAAAAGTCAGTGACATGACGTTATGGAGACAAAGTAACAAAAACTATTTTTATCATATAAAGGAATCATATATAGAGAAAGATATTTTTACTTCACAAAGATGAATATTAATGTTAATTCTGGTTAGATCAAATATATATGATGTACACACATGTAGGGAGGAGGATTGTTGATGCTGCACCCCTAAATACCGATAGACTGCTAGAATCCAGTGCTGTGCAATTGTGTGTAAATGGTTTTAAAAAGGAAGGGTGTATTTTAAAAATGAACACTTAATTTTCAATTTGTTGTGAAAACAAATGCAGTGCACACAGTTTACCCTTTGAAGTTGATGCACAAGTTTAAATAAAATCAGACAGTATTCACAACATTTCCTCGTCTGTTCTCTTTTTTCCAGTGTGGTTAAAAGAAAATATGGTGAAATGACTGAAACATGCAGGACTCCCAGCCCAAGTCCGGACGCATCTACATTGTTCACTTTCCACGCTTTGCTGGTGCTGACCTACACAGACGTCACCACCCACAGAACTGTGGGATTGAACCAGCGTTCTGTACAGCAGCAGCAATGTCGTCTTTTCTTTCTCTTATTCTGAATATATTAATTTTAATTTTAATATTAATTTTTAGTCTTTTCTCTGAGTCGTGTCCTCGCTGCAGCAGCAGCTCTAAGCAGAAGCAGCAGATTTTTCATGTTGGTGTGGTGCCATCCAGTTTTCTGGTATATTTTATTGCTGTTGTAATAAATGCTTAAACATGAACTATAAATCAAAAACAAACAAAAAAAAAATAATGTATATTTAGATATGTCTTTTCATTTCAGAAATCCCAGAATAAATTAATTTATCATAAATAAATCCAGACAGATGAAGTACCACGTACACACTCACAGAGAAAATACAAAAATAAACCCACTGGACAACTCGGCATGCAGAGGATGAAGAATGAGGAGTGATCAGTGATGAGGAGTGGTGAGTAAGATCATGCAAATGTGACCACGCCTTTACAGAGGCTAAAGGCAGACTAAGGTAGCCCAGAGACCCGGGTCATCAGCAGCAAACCCCAAATCGAAGACAACCCCGGTCCCACCCAGAGGATGGCAGAGGAGTGCCAGAGCCCCCCGCGGTCACAGGGCACAGGCCTCGGCAGGCCAAGATTGGCAGCTGCCGACTCCCTGCTGTTTGGTGCAGAAGCACAAACAACAGTCAGGACCTGTCCCCCCCACCTGAAGGCAGAGGGAGGCTACCTTTTCATCCACCGGGGTAAACCCCAACATACAGGCACCATGTCGAGGGGCAATGAGCACACCCACACCTGCTTGGTGCCTCTCACCGGGAGCAACTCCAGAATGGAAGAGGGTCCAGCCCCTCTCAAGGACAGTGGTTCTAGAGCCCAAGCCATGCTTTGAGGTGAGTCCAACAATATCTAGCCGGAACCGCTCAACCTCGCACACCAGCTCAGGCTCCTTCCCCCGCCAGAGAGTTGACATTCCACATCCCTAAAACTAGCTTCTGCAGCAGAGGATCAGACAGCCATGGTCCCCGGCTCTGGCAGCCGCCTAGCTCACAGTGCACCCGACCCCTATGGCCCCTCCTGCAGGTGGTGAGCCCATGGGAGGGGGGCCTATGTCAACCTTTCGGGCTGAGCCCGACCGAGCCCCATGGGCAAAGGCCACCAAGCACTCACCTCCGTGCCCCACCTCCAGGCCTGGCTCCAGAGGGAGCCCCAGTGACCCGCGTCCGGAAAAGGGAAACCTGGGTCCATGATTTGTCTTCATCATAGGCGTGTTTTGAGTCACGCTTCCTCTGGTCCCATCCCTAGACACCTATTTGCCATGTGTGACACTACCAGGGGCATAAAGCCCCCCGACAACATAGCCACAAGGATTATCAGGACACACTAACTCCTCCACCACTGTAAGGTGAGACGAAAAAACAAACATTTTAGCACTAATAGGTCAAGTTTATCTTCATGACAACTGTGAGGCTGGTGATTTTTTTTTTATAACCATCCATTTGGATACTATTTCATCTTGAAATTCAGTAATTTGGCCTTTTGTTTGGCAGGTATCCAATATCCGCGACAAGAAGGGAAAGTGAAGCACATTCATGGTTTTTAGTCGGCTAACAGTGCACCTTACCTCTGTTAGCTGGTTAGCTACCATTAGATTCGGGTTAGCTCAGTTAGCTCTTAGCTACAGGCAGCTCGGAGTTTGATGGGTGTCAATCATCCACCCCCACCTTCACAGTTTCCCTCTCAGCTCCACCTCTGCCCCCCCCATCTCATCCCACCTGGATGCAGCAGAGTGGGCATCCCCCAGGGTCAGCAGCCCCCCATCAGCGAGGTCAGTACAGGTCCCAGCTCCTGAGGCAACCACCTTCCTCTGCCTTCCACCAGCAATTACTTTATTGTGAAGTGTGTTGTTTGCAATTAAAACTGAGGGGCAGTGACCGCATTGTGCTGGAGCGAGGCCACATTAGCATCTCGCCTATCATGCACTATATGACACGCTCCCCAAACGTTGTTTGTGTGTTGTGGAGGACCTATGCAGTTTGTTCTGTCAGGTAGGGTCTGATCCTCCTGATGTTGTAGAGAACAAATCGGCAAGATCGAGCAACCGAGACAACATGGTCCTCAGCTGGTTGTTTACCATGAAATCAAGATTCCTGGTAGAAGACGTAGGCACAAGCATGATAGAGTCAAGCTGCACGCTTATCTGTGGCGGTAAGGAAGGATTAGCTGGACAGACAATAAGCTTGGTCTTGGACAGATTTAGCTGAAGGGGGCAATCCTTCATCCATGCGGAGATATCAGCAACATGCTGATATTCGCATTGAGACGGTTGTGTCGTAGGGTGGGAAGGAAAGGAAAAGCTGAGTGTCATCTGCATAGCAGTGGTAGGAGAAGCCATGAGAGTTAATGATTGCACAAGGGAGGAGGTGTTTAGTGAAAAGAGAAGAGGGTCAAGCACCGAGCCCTGAGGCACCCCTGTTGTCAGCATGTGTGATCTGGACACTCCCCCTCACCAAGATACTTTAAAGGATCTTCCTGTGAGGTAGGACATAAACAACGAGAGGACAGACTAATTAATCTGTAAACTGTGATTAATCTGATTAAAAATATTAATCATTTGAAAGCCTTAATAATTATATAGTTATTATAATCATATAATAGATGTGAGTAGCTGGGGGTACCTAGATGTATACACAGTAACAAGCAGGCATTTTCATTATTAAATTAGTCACCAAAGTGTAACAAGGCTTGAATCTTCAAATAATAACTTTTATTTTAATTTTAATTTTTTGTACCTGATAGCTGGCTATTAGCGTGACCTCCATTCTACTCTGAACATTTCAACTAAAAGCAGCTATTTTAGAAAATAATGGTGATTTAAAAACTGCCTATGTATCTGAGCATTTAAAGCCTCCTGGCCATTTGGTACCTCCTTTCGGACCCGGGAACAAGAAAGAAAATATGGATAGTGAAAGCTTCAGCTGCAGAAGCGCCAGATCATTTGTTATGCAGCTAGGGCTTCTATTATGTCTCTTTTTCTTTGGGTTTGAAAAGGTTTCTGTAAGAGTATTATTTAACATTAATTTTTACAATTATTATTATAATTTTTGTAGCTTAAGTTTCATACTTGTCCCAGCTGATCCTCTGCATGGATCTTGAAATAAAAATATCATGTAAGCCGCTTGGGCCTGGTTTGGTCTTTTACCTGTTCCATGAAACATTTTCAGAAATAGTGTCAAAGATTTTCATATATACTATCTTAATATATACTATCTCAAAGCTAATATTTATCCACTCATCCTGTTATCTTCTCTGACAGGCATCTTATCAGCACTGGGTGTTGTCACACGGTTGGAAACTTGGTTCTAAAAGCACCTACTCAGCAGAGACTAAACCACTCATCAAGGACACGATATAACCAGTCCCTGACTTTGTATGGGGACTCCGGTTGAAGTTGGTCTTGACGACTCAGCAGAATGGCAGCCAACCAGATTAAAGCACCCATCCTCCTTACTTTGACCCTGCAGAAAGGAAGCTGTGGACGATGCAGCCAAAGATTGCATTAACACATTTGTATGTAGTTTTCTGCCCTGCTGGTCTGGGAGTGGCTGTGATCTTAGTTGCTTGACCTCGGACTTTGACTCCATCTGTGTCTAGCAGAAGAGTAGTCCTGCATTAAATCTCCATCTCGGCATGTTTATGCTGTTTTCATCACTAAGTGCAAAATATCCTGTCTGATAAAACTACACAGTCAATAACAGACATACAGATTTTATACTCACACTCACCTGTTTTCACCACTCAGACCAATATGCCTCGATCACACCTTTTATATTTCAAGAAGATGATTGTGTAACAGCAGTAATTCGTTCTCAGTAATGAAGTTTATATGTTTCAATACCTAAGCTTTCTCCAAGCCAGTTTTTTTTTTTTGCAATGACATCATTCTTAATATTAATGACTTCACTGATCAATCATCAGTCTTGGACATTGGTCACATTCCCATTGATCTTCATCACAAGAATACCTGTGAAAGTGATGGAAACTTCATGGTGTGCAAGTGATAATTGACATTTGGCTAAATCATGCACTAAATCATAGATTTCTATCAAACACCTATCACCAAAACATCTAGTGTTCCTAGTTTGTATTAGACATACAGATGTGAATGGGATCAGCTGAAGATAGGATAGCTCTTTCTTTTAGAGTGTCTTTTTTTTCCCCAAAACATTGATTCACTGATTAATGATCCAAACAGGAATCTGGAATGATCACGGACCCAGTAATCATAAATAATCATTAATAAATTGTTTTATTTTCTAAAAGGTCTGATAGTAATCTGATGAGGACAACGTGGATATCCAAAGGTGTGGTGTGTAACGTCAGTGTGTAGCGGTCCAAAGTGTCAAATTACCATACCTGAAACGTACAGCAGGAGCTCAGCAAGGCTCCATACTCAACCAGACTAGGGGCCTCATTTATAAAACTTTGGGTAGCAAAGCAGACTTCATGTGGTGTACGTAGGGAAAAAAGGAAATGCACAAAAACATTAAGATTTATTCAAGCAAGCACACGCACGTCCCACGCCTTTATAAATCAGAATTAACTCTAAAGCAGGTGCACGTGAGGGAGCACCTTGCCCCGCCCACATGGTGGTGATAAAAGGCAAGGTGAACACCTATGATAAATATTCATCATATCATTTCCATGATGGCTCGGGGGGGAAGAGGAAAGAAGCTGATTTCTTCAGAATGTGAGACTGAGATCCTGATGGACCACGTTGAAAAACTAGAAAAGGTTTTATTTGGTGGGGGGGTCATTACCAGAGTCAGAAAGGCAGAGAACGGCAGCAGATGCTATCAACACCGTCCCAGAGGTATGAAACACCAAAGGCAATGCATGGTGCGGCTGGATATTTCAGTTGGCAGGGTCTTCATCTCCCATACATGAGACTAAAGATCGAATCCCACAGGGGTGAATATTAACACCAACTTAATGCTACAGCCTACAGTAAGTCGCTTTGTAGACAAGCATCTGCTAAACGACAGTACTGATGCCGATAACTTAGTCATTTGTTTTTATTTATAAAATAAATATGTACAGATACATCTGAGATTGGTGCCAGTTAATTTAGTGTTAAATAATATTTCTTTCTAATTCCTGGGTGTTCCAGCTGGGTGAGCGGTGCTACAACTGTGGGTGGCGAGGGTGAGGCCAGAGACTCCACCCAGCACTGCAGCAGCCAGAGGAAGTCCTGCAGGTGCAGAGGGACACCATCACCGCTTAGAATAAATGACTGAAGCTACTTTTAGCATTTTCTTTTACTGACTGCTACATGGTGGCAGCAGACCATCCACCTTATTTAGCGTGAATGTATTTTATAACATGCAACTTTTGTTTCACAATAACAAAACATATTTTAGTGGTTGAGGTCCTTTTTAATATCTTCTTACCTCTTCTTGGAAATCCTGTTATGTTTTTGTTTTTTCTGAAAATGCACCCTTAGGAGTACTAATATCGAATGTGCCTCTTTATTAATTTCTGCAAATAGCTTTAATATCTAACAAGTGGTGTGAAAGGTAGTAGTGGATTGTGCATAAATGTCTCACATTTCACATCATTTCCTTGATTTTATTCTGTACCACTGATGTCGCCATTTCCTGTTTTTTAGGATTATGTGCGTACGCCAGTGTAAGAGTTACTGTGAAGGTAGGAACATTCTCCTGCCAAGTTTGGTTTTTTTATGAATCCCAAAAGATGATTATAATCGGCGTAAGTGTTGTGTTTGGCATTGTTGAAGCTCCATGAACCATGTGACCGCCTCAGATAAATTAACGCATGTGCAATTAAAAAAGGCAAATAACTGTAACTTTCCAAACTTAAAATAAAACGTTTCCTCTGATAGACGATCTAAAATATTTGTAAGCAGGTGCACTGGCATCAATCCCAGTAGTTCCTGGATTCATACCCATCAGACCCCACCCAGGGAATAATGCCAGAGGGACGCTGCCCCACGGTCAATGTGCTGCTTTGGCGCTTCGCAGGTTTAGCATTTAGCTCAGGGGTCTGCAACCTTCACAATCCAAAGAGCCATTATAAAACGTGTTCAGAGCCGCAAATGTTATGAGACCTTTGGAAAAAAGACAAATAATTCTGAAAAATGAGCCCATAGTTTCCAACCTAATGACAAGAAACAACTGAGGGAAAGATTAAAATATATTCATGGTACTTTTAGCGTCACTATGTTGTGCATTTGCTATTATATCTTTATTTAAAACATTAGTTAGCTCTTTAGCATTTTTATCTATGTATTAAGAGCCACTGTGGAAAGTCCAGAGAGCCACTTGCAGCTCCAGAGCTGCAGGTTGCAGACCCCTGATTTAGCTCAACGTTTTAGCCATACAAAATCCAAACCCTTGTAAACATGTTACGGAGTTCAGACAGACCACCCCCACCCCTTCACTGCTCCATTTCCCTGTTAACCCAACCACCCACCAAACTACAGCAACTTATAACATTAAAATATTAAATATTTATAACTATATTTAACACTAAACATAAAATGATAACAGAGGCTTTTGAATTCAGACCTTGTCTTTCTTCCTTTTTCACCGAACAAGCTAATGAAAAAAACAAACAAAAAGAAAACTTCAAATTTGACAGAAAACTAAAGGACACTTACTTAAACATAGTGGCTCCCTTTGAAGCTGGTCCAATTTCACCTTTATTTGGTTAAAAAAATCTTAACTCCAAATTAAAAAGAAGAGAAATGACTTTTTGAAACGAGTGAACGTGTAGCTGTACGCTGCACCTGCGTGAGCCCGGTCTAACGGCTCCAAAGGCTTCTTCTTCTGCTTATCATTGGCACTTGGCAAAGCTTACGCTGCTACGGCTACCGCCACCTAGTGGACATAAATTTTAGTGCTTGAAAGTCAAGCAGACTTAGATTATTGATTTAACTGGACACAAAATTTTAGTTTAAGTGTTTTGTGTAGTTAATGTGTATTTGACTAAGTATTTTAATTTATAATAACAACATTACCAAAAGCTTGTTAAACTGACACAAAATAATACATTAGAACAACAAAAATGTCAGAATGCAATTTACAGTCTGCAAACTGTCCAGGAAGACTCCACCGAAGGACCACAGTTGTGTCACAGCAGAGCTCCACATGAAGGTAAAAATGTGCCAAAATGAACAAACTTGTAGATTTGATGTGAAAACTTGTAGATTACAATATGAGAACTTGTACAACAAAAATCTGAACTATTGTGTCAAAATTTTCTGCTGTAAAGAAAACTCACACACATGAACTGAATTTGAAGTTACAAATTATCTTCCATAGTTTACTTGTGATTTATTTCCTGAATCTGCTGCAGCAATTACAGATGTGCTCTCGCGAGTCATAGTGTGATGAAACTGTGGCCTGACTTTTAATTTGTTTTCTACATAATTATGTCTTACTTATATCTTACTTATGTCTTACAGGAGCTACAGATTTCACAAGTAGACTGGAAAAGCAGCGGCTTTTCACCTAGTGAGTCCACCAGATTTATTTATTTTACATATTTTCAATTCATATAGAAGTCAAACATTTATATTTTATTTTTATTACACATTTTCTTTTAACCCGTTAAGGCCCGACCCATGAAAAAATAGTAAGAAAAGTCCCATTTTTTTAAAGATTAGGTCTTTATTTGGCCCTTTAACAAAATGTAACAAAAATAAATAAATAAATAACATTTTTTTGGGGGGGTATCTACCATTTATTACCATGTGATACATTAAAAATATGGTTTTCTGCTTCTGTGTGTCTATTAGGGAACAGAAGATGAGTATTAGATTGTGTTTAACAGGATTTTGAGCAAAGTTTCTACCATAAATTGAAGCAAAATGTTTCAGAAACTGTATGTGACATGTCACGTCAGGCTCTTATGGGTTATTTTCTCATGTTCTGTCATGTGGCTCACTGGTATTCACTAATCACTTATTATAGAGATTTCTTGCAGACTTTGCATCTTTTAACACTTTTTGGGTCGGGGTGTATTTGTGGGCTGGGCCAGTGCTGTTGTCTAATGACATCCTATTCTCTGTAAGAATCTTTCTCACCACACTAAACACCCTTTCAGAACTGGCATTGCTGTGGGGACTGCATAGTAAAGCCTTCATTAGGCTTGGCAGCTCATTGAACCTCACATCCCTCCCTACCAGGCCCCAGAATCTGTCGATTGTGTCTTCTTGGGGGAGTTGCTTGCTATCTGTCACCTGGTAGTCAATGAGTTCCTCTCTCAGCCTATCCTCACTCAAGCTCAACTGTGGGAACAGGGCCCCTAGCCTTTCCACTGTATAATAAAACAAGTGTTTTATTGAATATTGCAGATCTAAACCACGCGATATTTCATTAATTCTATCAGTGAGGATCTGACCCTAACATCTACCTGTCCCTGGAGTAACAGCAAGGCGAGCAGCAGGGTCCAGCACTTTTATGTCCCTCAGGAGTGGATGGTCGAAACACTGCTTCATAGAACTTCTCACAGATCTACACAAGAATGAAAAATGCATTAGTGGCAACATTTTAGGCATACTACAGCCTGTACCTACATACTGTTAAAAGATTTTATCATATTTACATAACTGCTGGGTAATATACTCACTGAAAGATTTTCTCCTCGGCTCATACAGGGAGCTCTGTGCTTTTTTGTTTTCATGTATTTATTGATTTTCTCATTTTGGACTTAATGCTGCTGTTTCCTGTGTGATTTCATGACACTTGCATTATCAAAGTTAAAGGCTATCAGGTTCTCCCATGGGATGCCTTATTTTCTTTTGGAAACAGGAAAAAAATTACACAAAACATTTTAGACAAAATGTTAGGTTATAATTAAATGCAAAATACTGCACACATCAACAGAGTGCAGTTTCTCTACCTTTGTGCCTCACTCAGCTTTTCATACAGATTTTCTGCATCTCCCATGTTGCATATGGGTATCTCCATGAATCGTGTGCAGACCTGCAGAGTGGCCTCATCATGGAGTCTAGTCAGGATGACGAATTCTTTGTTTTTCTGTTGTTCGATTTGTCGCACATCAGTGAAAATGGCTGATATCTGCATGTTTTGGCGTCATTTAACTCTGCTGCTATGGTACCTGTTGACTGAGTGCCCAGTAATTAATGTTAGCTAACATTAAGCCTACCAAACGCATGTGTGACATAGGGATACGGATACATAATACTCATACTTTGACTCAACTTACCTTTGATGAGTTGGGTAGCTTTGGTTTTTCCCATTGAGTGTTTTTGTGCGATAGCAGAGTCTGGGAACATCTCAGCTCAGCTCAGCAAAAGGCATCACATAAGGCTGAAGCAACGTTGTTGTTGGAGCACAGCATTGTCACATTAACCTCCGCATTTGTGAGCTGGTCTGCCTCATTGGTGTTTCTAGTCACAAACGTTGGCCTGGGCATGTTTCTGTGGCTTTAGACAGCATGTGTGCGTGGTGGATTTTTCATGCTGAGTGACATCGTTCCTTCCCACATGGGAGACTCTAAAATCACAGTTACAGATTTTACAGGATGTGTGTCTCTGCCCTATTCTGCTCCTCTTTAGGAAAGTAAATTCATCCCACTTTTTTGGGTTTTTTGGCAGTAATGCCGTCTCCTTCATTAGCTCCATCCATCTCTCTATGATTTGTTGGGTTTGTTCCAGCTGTTGGCACTAACCACGTGAGAACTGCCACTTGCAGTAGCCTGTGTGGCAGTACTTGTAAGGTTAGTGACACAGTTCATCGTTTTTTTCTTAAAGTCAACCTTTGTTGTCACAACAGAGTTTAGCCTTGAACACGCTTTGAAAAGGCAGAGGAATGTCTTTTTTATTATTCTATTATAATGTTGGAGATTTACGGGAAAGTTTTAATACAGGACGACCGCGGGAAATGGGTGAAATACGGTAGTTTCCTGGCTGAAACGGAAGACTTGACACCTTTGGACATGGTCTTGAAGCGTGCTCCATTAAAAATAGACCAGACGCACACATTTAACAGAGAGCCACGACAAGATACTTCTGGGAAGCTTCTAATATGAGCTGCAGCATTCATCTGTTCTCTGTTTATATTTGTATACAAGTATACATGTATAGTATAGGACAGGTGTATAGTACATGTAATGGAAAATCTGCTGCTGCCTTTAACTCAGCTTTAAAATGTAAATACCAGTGTATAGCGTTGGTTTTCATTTTTTAGTTCTTTTTATTTTAGACTTAAATTGTGTTGCTGCCATGTTGTTATGTGTAGTGTACCTCCTCATTTTAGTGTTTATTTTTGTTGCACCTTGAATTTGTTGCTACTATGACAATTAATTCACTGCTGCAGGGAAACAGGAAAACTCTCAAAATGTAGAATCTCAATCAGATTTCAGTGTTTGTTATACGTTTCCTGGGCTATTTAAGCAAAGAGTTAGTGTTAGAAATGAAGGGAACTAGTCTGTTTCTTTCCTCTGGCTGTGCTTCCTGAGATTATTAGCCCTGCATGCAGGGCTGAACTGTCCCAAACATTTATCCTCTGATCCCCACCACAGGAGCTTTACAGGGATAATCCCAAATTAGAGTGAAGGAAAACCATCTGAACCTTAAAGGCTATGACCAGATTACACCAGCTGAGACCAATGCAGGACTAATGGATGATGACCAGATCACCGTGCCTGAAATCCACATGAGGAAAAAGTATAAAGTCCCTCCAGGTAAAAGACCTTTGTGAAAAGGTTCACCTCTTTGGGAAGTAAAAGATGAAATCTTAAAACCATATACTGTTGTTACAGTTCCTTTCAAACATGGCTGGTACATAATATTTGCCATTATGTGTATAGTTAAGGTATAAAGAAACATGCAGAATAGCTGCATTAACCCAGATTTACACATAATCATGTTGTTTATTTACAGTAGTTAGTGATGTTAGGAAGTTCTTGAGGGGCCACAACATTGCGAGACCACTGAAAACAACTGAGTTTTCCCAGGGCGGCTTCATCGGAGTCCTATATATGTCTGAAAGCTGTTTTCTACTCAACAGAGGAGTACAAAACAGCTGACAGGCTATCAGTCAACTATGGGAATTGCTAGAAAATCTTCTATGTATTTATCTACAGAACTGCACTGAGCCTGAGCTTTTTCAAATCACAAGTAATTTCTTTTATGCTCCTTCTCACACATCCCATCTGTCATCACTGACATTATAAAAGCTCCATGACTGAAACTTTTCAGATGTTTCCCTAATGACAGCTAATCCAGCATCCATCTTCATCCTATCTCTTCTCTAAGCTCTCCCCAGACAGAAAAGTCAGTCTGATGTTGACTCTTGTCTCATCTATTGTTCTGTCCCTTTCTCTCTTTTGCTCTTAAAATGTCTTCTTGGGTTTCTTCGTTGAATCAGCCACAGTGCACATTAAAAATGTAGAGTGTATTTATGTCCAGTTGGTGAGTGTGACGTGATGCCACAAAGTGAAACGATGCTGTAAAGTGATGATCTGAGACAGAAATAAGTAGACCTTAGGATTTATGACCTAACTCAAAATTCCTACTCCCCCAACAGATGGTGAAAGTGCTTATGAATAAGGCATGTTGCCTGGTACCACCAGCCTCAATAAACCTTGAGAGTGTCACCTTTGGTTCTGTCCCTTCAAATAGGATTAAGTCCAGACTTCAAGTTGCACTTTATCACATTTTGAAAACACAACGTGACCTTTGATTTCCAAGAGTCTTTCATTCCTTCTTTGAAGACTGTAAATCACTTAGTCTACCATCGTCCTTTTTTGACTTCTGCCAAGAAGATAACATTTAAACAACTACTGTCAAGAACTAGACTGGGTTTTATCAAGCATGCCAAGAAAGAACATTAACCTTGTTAAATTGTCTCATTCCTCAGAAAATACAAATAGGAATCTCCTTCATGTTTCTGGGATGATTTATCACATAGTTAAAGATAAATTCTGACATGGAGTTATATATATATATATATATATCTCCGTATCCGCGGCAACATCCGGACTGTTGCCGGGGACATACGGGAAGATCGGTGTGTAACAGATCCTATTATAGGATACCCTCCGTATACACATCTATGACAAATCCTAGTATAGGACATGCTGCAGATACACACCTGTGGTAGATCCTAGCATTGGATACCCTCCATATACTAACTTTAAGAAATCCTAGTGTGTGATATTCTCCGTATACACGTCTCTCGCAGTTAAATCTCCGTCTTTCAAACGTCACGATCAACGGCAACGTGGCATTTAATTTTAAATATGTGGTCGCCTGTCTTTCTGTCTTGATTACCT
>JBAFTA010000007.1:30467137-30477373 GCA_036919975.1 Melanotaenia parkinsoni | reverse complement strand
GAATCGATTCGTTCATGAACGTCACATCTCTAATGTCCAGTGTCCCTTTTTTCCACAAATCCAAGGTGGCAACCCTAAGTATATCACAAAAGTATAATGGAAACACTTTTTTCACATTTACACATCACCAGACGTAACGTAGGGGGTCACGTGACCTTTTCGAGTAAAGATGGTGCATTATGTGAAATTATGAGAAGAAATTTTTATTTTTTATGTGCATATTTTATTTTTCCCTTTAACAAAATATAATAAATGTAATTAATAAATTAATTAATTATTAAAATGAAAAAGAAATTGCACATTTTTACTAAGAACTAAGTTTTTCACTCTTGATCGCATCAACATTCTCATTACATCGTTGCCATACAAATTTGGGGATAAGGCGAACTGGCCTCATATCGTACCCAAAGCTTTGGTGCAAAAAAAACCCAAAGTCTCAAACAATTGGTGGCAACGCCCACGGAAACTGGTGTCTGCTTAGGTTACTTCCTTTGATGGTTAGCACACTTGTTCCTGATGATGAGCCTGCATGGCAATTCATTTTGGATATAAAAGATATTGTTGCTTTAGCTGTTGGTCCTATTCATTGTGCAGAATTCATTGACTATTTAGAGCATCGGTGTCCAAAGTCGGTCCTCGAGGGCGGCTGTCCTGCAGGTTTTCAATGTTTCCTGCTTCAACACACCTGACTCAAATGAAATAGATCCAACTACCTATTAAGTTTTGCACAATGACTCATTAATTTTAGTCAGGTGGTTTTGGAGCAGGGACACATCGAAAACCTGCAGGATTGTGGCCCTCGAGGACCGGAGCTGATTTAGAATTTAAAATCTCAGAGCACCGAAAACGTTTAAAGGAAGTGTTTCCTGATAAGATGTTGCGAAAAACATCATTTTGTGGAACAATATCCAGAAATGATTAAAAACTTTGGTCTCCTAGTTGTACTATGGACCATGAGATATGAGACAAAACATAGCTTTTTTAAGCAGATTGTCAGGCATACGAAGAACTTCCGGAATATAACTTTGTCATTGGCAAAAAAACACATCAGTTGATGGTAGGCTATCATATGAACATACCTGACAGTAAACAATCTCCCTTGAAAGTAGAACAAGTCTCAAAGGTCCCCATTGATGTCCTAAACGAAGATGTTGTGCATATTCTCACTTTGAAGTACCCCAAAGTCACTGCTGTGAACCTTGCCAATTGTGTCTCCATTAATTGCATTGACTACAAAAAGGGCATGATAGTTGTGCATGGATCTTGCCTCCCAGAATAAGAATAAGAATAATTTAGCTCTGCACCTTCAAAGGTGATTTCAGCCTCATCGTCAAAAGGTTTTCTTCTTCTTATGTGTTAAATGTGCAATTGAACATGACTGCACATCACGTTTTGTAGCAGGAGAAATTGGTTGAGTAATTTTTAAGAAATCTTATGCTGTGTAGTAGTTCCACTTTTTCTGTTGCCATGGTCAAATAATGTCTAATGAACTTGAATTTGCCCAGCTTGATCTGTCTGCAGTGACTGTCTCTCTGTCGCTCTCCCTCTGTCTCTGATGCTCTCTCTGACTGTCATGAGACGTTGATGTCTTGTCTTGTCCGTCTCTGTCTGTATTGTTACGAGATGTCACTGTCTCCGTTTTGTCACACATTCTGCTTTATTTTGATTTATCTTATGTTGTCTGGTTACTGTCAAGATTATCACATCTGCAAACAGCAAAACATTGTCATTGGATTTTAATTAGGATTTGAAAACACCTAGATGATGGCAATATTTGTTATTGCATTTTCCATTTTATTAATACCTGTCTTTGCTTTCTTTTTTTTATTTGTTTGTTTTTATTTTTTTTAGATTGAATACAAGATGGCTGCAGTCCTAAGCATTATACTTGGAGAAGACAATGTTGGAGAAGACCTCCAGACTTGGAGGACCATCAGGCCGTATGCTTCCAGGATCAGATGATGCTTTGTGCTCAGCATCAGACACAGACATTCCTTCCTCTGTCTCGTCCTCAAGTTTACAATCATCCACAAATTTAGGATCATCCTTGAGATCACAGACATGTCTCCAAACCTTCACTATACCCCCGTTTGCTGTTTTAATAGAGCATCAGCTAGCTGAAGCCAATGATGCCTATCGCAAAGATGGCACTCTTCTGAGTCCAATTACCAGAATGAGATCAGGCATTCTAGGCGTGTTGGTAAAAGAAATAGTCAAATACAAAATGTATCCTGAGAGCAAAGACTTGGAACATGTGGCTCTGGTTGAAAAATATCCTTGTTTAGGAAATCAAGGATCTGGTTACAGGGGCTGGAAGATAAGTTTGGGCACTAAAATGAACAATTACTGCCAAATACTGAGAAACACTTGAGCCTGAATTCTGTGAAAAGAAAGAAAGAGCGGGGTGCCTCAAACCTAAGTCCCAACAAAGTAAAAAGCCATGAAAAGCCAAAGTGAATTTCCTTGCCAATTATCCAGATATTATATAGACGACAGGAAATCGTCACAGAAATGCCCTTTGTCATATAGCTCCAAAGCAGATGGCCAGCTCTATTTACTAAATGAAGCCTAAATCCAGCATGGTTTCAGCACAGGGTGAAGCAGGGGTCCATGGCATTTTAGTGTATGCATGACGGGGGTCCCGAAGGAAAAAAGGTTGGGAACCACTGACCTAAGCCATTCGCTGACCTCTGAATTGGCTGAAGTAATGCTGGAGGACTCATGATGGACTGCAGGAAACCAACGAAGAAGAAACCTTTGTTGGTTTCCTGCAGTGGGCCTTGAGTCCTCTAGCATTATGTCCTCCAATGCAGAGGTCAGAAGATGGCTTAAAGT
Organism: Melanotaenia parkinsoni; assembly: GCA_036919975.1. Lineage (NCBI taxonomy): Eukaryota > Metazoa > Chordata > Actinopteri > Atheriniformes > Melanotaeniidae > Melanotaenia > Melanotaenia parkinsoni. Next base: position 30,474,538 of record JBAFTA010000007.1, on the reverse strand, counting down.
ACCCGGATGATGAAAACAGGCCACCCCAGCCAGTAATGGCAGATTAACACCAGTGGACCATGCTGGAATATTGGTGACATTAACCAGTTTGGCCACGGAAACTGCGGCGTTAGAGGCAACACGCTCTACACCCCATGGACTCCCTTTCCATGGATTTGCGTTTTTCTCTTTGGATAAAAACATCTCCCAAAGGACTACTCGTGTCACGGGAATGTTTTGCGTGAGTAAATGGTCTTATTTCATGCCACAGATGATGTTAAAACTGTACAAAAGGTACTTCCCCTTTAAATTTATAACTTTACTTTTTTACACTTTCTTCCCTGTATTTCCTCACTGCCTGAGGTTCTGTTATGGCCTGATCCTTTTTCTTTCTCACCAACCCTTGTGTATGGGTAATGTGAACAACGGTGTCTTCACTCTGTTAACTATACCTGCTGTACTTACCTTTAGAGATACATCAGTGTGGAATAGGTTAAACTCTTGCACCCTGATTCTGTACTGTTTCTATGTATAACATTCCCAGGTGTTAAAAAGTTGGCATACTAGTTTTCTATTCTGGTTCATTTTCCCATCGGCAAAATGGAAAAATGACCCCAGGAAACCTGTGTCCTGAAGATATGCACAAATACTACTGTGTGTAGTATGTGAATGTTTATTTCTCTTCCACAGAATCCTTCTGTTCAAAAACGAAGAGAATGCATACTGAAAGCTCTTTGTGTATACCTCAATGAAAGTCCTGGTAACCTCATAAAGGAGTCTGGTAAGTTGCAAAATGGTGTATGAATCCTTGGGTATAACATTGTTTTGGGTATTTAATATAAATATTTATTTTATATAAATCATCAAGTGTCCAGACGTTTGCAACAAAGATCCCTCCTTTTATTATTATTGTAATTGAGTGCTACATACATGTTTACTAGATGGGACATTTCTTACTCAGAGAAGAAATTGTGCAGATCATTGGATCCAAATGAGAATGTTAAGGCTCCAATATGGATCTTTGATTTAATATGGCCAGCCTGTGATGTCAGTCAACTATGATGCCATTCATGTGACATCGATTATGAATGCCTCTTAAGGTAGTCATGGGGTTGGTACAATCGCAGATCAACTGACTTCCATCATGAAATCCCACTTAAATCTAAAAAGTACCATCCATCCATTTTCTGCCACTTATCTGGAGTTGGGTTGCAGGGGCAGCTGCCTAAGCAGGGAAACCCAGACTTTCTTCTCCACAGCGACATTCACCAGCTCAACTGGAGGGATCCGAAGAAGTTCTCAGGCCAGCCGAGAGATGTAGTCCGTCCAGCGTGTCCTGGGTCTTCCCCGGGGCCTCTTTCCAGTGGGATGTGCCCGGAACACCTCACCAGGGAGAGACAGAGGCATCCTGACCAGATGCCCGAGCTACCTCATCTGGCCCCTCTTGATGCGGAGGATAAGGGACTCTACTCTGAGCCCATCCTGGATCACCGAGCTTCTCACCCTATCTCTAAGGAAGAGCCCGGCCACCCTGCGGAGAAAACTCATTTCGGCCGCTTGTATTTGCGATTTTGTTCTTTCAGTCACTACCCACAGCTCGTGACCATAGGTGAAGGTGGGAACGTAGATCGACCAGTAAATTGAGAGCTTTGCCTTTTGGCTCAGCTCTTTTTTCACCATGACAGACAGATGCAGCGTCCGCATCACTGCAGACGCGGCACCAATCCGCCTGTCGATCTCCCGCTCCATCCTTCCCTCACTCGTGAACAAGACCCCAAGATACGTGAACTCCTCCACTTGGGGCCGGACCCTATTGCAGACCCAGAGAGAGCACTCCACCATTTTCCGGCTGAGGACCATGGTCTCGGATTTGGAGGTGCTGATCCTCATCCCAGCTGCTTCACACTCGACTGCGAATCGCTCCAGTGAGAGCTGAAGATCATGGCCCGATGAAGCCAAGTACAGTATTTTCTACTTTCTGATTTTCTGTCATTGCAGTTGATTATGTTTGGTGTTAGTACTACTGGTAAATGCCTTGAAACATTTTGAACTGTTATGAATATCATTTTTTAAAAAGCATGACAAGACAATCTGAGACAGTTCTTCACAAATACTTTATTCCGATTCCCTTGTTTTAAGTTTTTTTTAACTCTACATGGTGGTTTGTGTCATCCAAGCCAAAGGAGCAGAGCCCACTGATGACCCTGAGGACGTCCACATTATGATAGAGGGCGTGGAAGTGCTGCAAAATCTGAAGGATGTGGCATATGGTTGCGCACTCCACCTTGGACTCATCTACCGCTTAAATCTGGAGTAACCAAGTAACCAAAATACACATTTGAATTCATTCAGAAGGTGCTGATGGACATGGATGGACAGAAACTCTCATGGAAGGTAAAGGTCCTCAAAGGCAAATTATTTGAGTAAGGGAAGGGAGTTTATCATGTGCTTGTCTGGACTTAATCCTATTTGAAGGTTTGAGTCCTCAAGGTCTCTTTTGAAGCTGATGGTGCCAATCAGGCACCAGAGTTTTGATAAACATGCTGACCACCTGTTGGGAAGAAAGGGAGTTTTTCCTTGTTGTAAATCTGAGTCTTGGGGGTTTCCACTACATACATTAGGTTTAAAAGTGTTTCTATCATTCATATAATATCATCTATAGTATTTTTAGGACTACTGGCAGAATATTTAAGGTTCAAGGTTTCTTTATTAATACCCGTCGGTATTAATATTTAGTGGATATATAAAGAAGAACTTAATTGAAATAATAAGTCTAGTTTTACTCGTAAAGCAATAAATGTTTGTATTTTTTGAGAGAAACTGAATATTTTTAATGGGAGTCCAGTGGAACCAGATGTCACACCCGCATCAGTCCTCGTCACATTCTGCCCAGCCAAACTCCACTGTAATCACTCTACTGATCATCTACACCTGTTCCTGATCTTCTTACCATACCACAGTCACTCCAGTCCTGCAGGACAGCCATTCACTCTTCGGATCCATAATCAGTCACACCTGTCCCCCAACTCTTCACCAGTCCGTATATACCCCAGCACCACGTTCACTCCCTGTCGGATCTTGTTGCTTCACTAATGGACCTAGCCTCATTCCCAGCCCGGCTCCATGTGTCCTGAGCTTCTGGCAGCTTCACCACATTCCTACCAGTTGTAAGATCATTTCACCTGTCCTATGGTAGTTAATAAAGGGTATTAATCCTTCTTCTGTTATTTTGTTTATTGCTCAGGTGGAAATGTTCTTACTTTCACTATTAAACATACCTCTACTGGTGTTTTTGTTACTTTTGAGTACTACATTACTACATTACTAAAATTTGGAGTTCTATAAGGATAAACAGACAGAATAAATCTAAATGGTGTTTTAAACTTCATAAGTAATGCTGAGCAGAATTAGTACATTGTCTTCCCCTCATTTCACATTACCACACACTTTGAAAGGATTTACTCTGAATTTCACAGCTGTCATCACACTTAAACAACTATGATATTCAAGAGCCTTTAATAATTTCTGGCATTGATATCTAAGGCAGCTGTGAATCATGGCTTGGTGTTTTCAGCTAACAACAATTAATCTACAGGACTGATTGATGTGAGGGAAAACTCATTTTCAACAGGAAAAAGGAAACATCTATGACATGTTCAGCAGCAACCTACATTTTCCACAAGCTTATAATCCAATTAGGAGAGCAGCAAACACAAAGTCTAAGTACTAAGATAAATCTGTGTTTCACTCACTGTAAGGGATAATGAAGCATTTAAAGCTTCTGAAAATCACTATGATGGTAAAAAATAGGCCAGCCCCTCTTGCCTGATACTTGCATCCCTTTTTAAGTGTCCAAGTAGTTAATGTATAACACACAATGTTAGTGAAGAAATACTGATGTCTTTATGAAGAAAGGTGCACCAGAAATGTAATGTAGAAGAACTTTCTTCTAAAATATCCCACACATATATAGTGGTTTGTTAACTTTGGCCTCCCGTGGGCTCACCACCTGCAGGAGGGGCCATAGGGGTTGGGTGCAGTGTGAGCTGGGCGGCTGCCAAAGGTGGGGATCCTTGCAGCCACCCCTGTCCTTGAGAGGTGCTGGACCCTCTTTCAATCTGGAGTTGCTCCTGGTGAGAGGCACCGAGCAGGTGTGGACATGCTCATTGCCCCCCGACTTGGTGCCTGTGCGTTGAGGTTTACCCTGGTGGACGAAAGGGTAGCCTCCCTCCACCTTCAGGTGGGGGGATGGGTCCTGACTGTTTGTGCTTATGCACCAAACAGCAATTCAGAGTACCCACCCTTTTTGGAGTCCTTTGAGGGGGTGTTGGAGAGCACTCCTTCTGGGGACTCCCTCGTTCTGCTGGGGGACTTCAATGCCCACGTGGGCAATGACAGCAGGACCTGGAGAGGCGTGATTGGGAGGAATGGCCCTCCTGATCTGAATCCGAGTGCTGTTTTGTTGTTGGACTTCTGTGCTTATCATGGATTGTCCATAACAAACACCTTGCTCAAGCATAAGAGTGTCCACATGTGGACTTGGCACCAGGACACTCTAGGCCGCAGTTTGATGATCGATTTTGTAGTCATATCACTGGACTTGCGGCAACATGTCAGGCCTGGCAGACCCAAGCATGTTGTGAGGGTCTGCTGGGAACGTCTGGCAGAGTCCCCTGTCAGAAAGAGTTTCAACTCCCATCTCCAGCAGAGCTTCAACCATGTCCCGGGTGAGGCAAGGGAGATTTAGTCCAAGTGGGCTGTGTTCCGTGCCTGTATTGTTGAGGCGGCTAGCCGCAGCTGTCGCCGCAAGGTCGTCGATGCCTGTCGTGGCAGTAACCCCCAAAGTTATATGTAAGAGATGCCGTCAAGCTGAAGAAGGAGTCCCATCGGGCCTTTTTGGCCTGTGGGACTCCAGAGGCAGCTGATGAGTATCGGCAGGCTAAGCGAAACGCAGCTTCGGCGGTCGCTAAGGTCCTGCACTCAAGTGGAGGAGTTCACATATCTCAGGGTCTTGTTCATGAGTAAGGGAAGGATGGAGTGAGAGATCGACAGCGGATCGGTGCCGCATCTGCAGTGATGCGGACGCTGCATTGGTCTGTCATGGTGAAGAAGGAGCTGAGCCAAAAGGCAAAGCTCTCTATTTACTGGTCGATCCATATTCCTACCCTTACCTATGGTCACGATCTGTGGGTAGTGACTGAAAGAACATGAACGCAAATACAAGTGGCCGAAATGAGTTTTCTCTGCAAGGTGGCCGGGCTCTCCCTTAGAGATAGGGTGAGAAGCTTGTGATCCGGCTCAAAGTAGAGTCGCTGCATCTGGTCAGGATGTCTCCTGGACGCCCCCCTGGTGAGGTGTTCTGGGCACGTCCCACTGAAAAGAGGTTCTGGGGAAGACCCAGGACACGCTGGATGGACTTCATCTCTCGGCTGGCCCGGGAACACCTCAAGATCCCCCCGGATGAGCTGGTGAATGTGGCCGTGGAGAGGGAAGTCTGGGTTTCCCTGCTTAGGCAGCTGACGACCCGACTCCGGATAAGCGACAGATAATGGATGGAAAAATGGATTGTTAACCTTGGTTAATAAGAATACGAAGAATAAGAAAATCTTTATTAGTCCCTCAGTGGGGAAATTGGTTTGTTGCAGCACTACAGGTGCAGTAAGTAGAAGTACACACATGATTTCAAACAAGAATACAAATAAATAACAATTTTTACAGTATATGTACAAGTTAACCTTTTTTTTTTCCTTTCCTAACCATTTTTTAACCTTCCCAAAGACATCTCAACATGTTACACTATCCATTTAGCTTAGAAGGTGACCCCTCTACCTCTTGAGTCACAGTCGACCCATCTTATACCCACCAGCCACTTTATCAGGTCCAACCTGTTTAGCTTCCTGTTAACACAAATATCTAATCAGCCAATCACATGGCAGCAACTCAGTACATTTAGTCATGTAAACATGTTCTAGACAACTTGCTTGAGTTCAAACTGATAATCAGAATGAGGAAGAAAGGAGATTTTTGTAACTTTGAACGTGGCATGGTTGTTGGTCTGAGTATTTACTTGGATTCCGCTTGCCTCACCGCTTCTGCTTCCGCTGACGGACGCTATCCAAGACGCTTTGCCAGACTCAACTAATTTTTATAGTTTTTATTGGTTTCTCATTGGTTTTATCTGTTTTAAGCCTATTTTAAGCCTTTTTTATGGTACGGCCACACTAATTTTAACTGTAGATTTTTATTGTGGTTTTATAAAGAACAGTTTAAACCAGAAACCAGAGAAGGCTTGAAATGGCTGCCGCGGCACATTCCGACGAAAACCTGGAATTAAAAAAAAACAGATAACCAACCTGAAAGAAGACATCCGGATGCTCTCTGAGGAACTGAGGTCCAAGAAGAAGAGTAATTTAGATCCCACTGTTCTTAATAATCACCGACATGTATCCAACCTACCATTCATAAGTAAAATTGTTGAAAAAGTTGTTTTTATTCAGTTAAATGACTTCCTGGATGAAAACAATATTTTAGACAAATATCAATCTGGTTTTAGGAGGAACCACAGTGCCGAGACAGCCATTTTAAAAATTGTTAATGACCTCAGGTGTAAATTTGACGCACAGAAATTTTCTGTCCTGGTTCTACTGAATCTGCCTTTGATACAGTAAATCATCAGATTTTATTAAACAGACTTAGAAGTCTGGTGGGCTTCTCAGGTACTGTTCTTAAATGGTTTTATTCCTATTTCACAGATCGGCAGTTTTATGTAAGAATGGATACAAGCTTCTCACAGATCCATAAAATCCAATGTGGGGTTCCCCAAAGATCAATTCTGCGCCCACTTCTTTTTAATCTGTACACGTGGCCTCTTGGGGATGTCATCAGGAGACACAGCATTAATTTCCAAAGCTATGCTGATGACACGCAGCATTACATTGCTGTGTCTCCTAATGACCTGGAGCCAGTTAACGTCCTTTTAAACTGTATTTTAGATATAAAGTCATGGATAGCAGAGAACTTCTTACAGCTCAATCAGGACAAAACTGAAGTTTTAATTATTGGTCCTGAAAACAAGAGAGAGATCATTTTATCAAAATTACAAAACTTTAAACATTCTCAGTGTGTGAGAAATCTGGGTGTCCTTTTCAACTCTGAGCTGGGTTTTATTCCACAAATTAGAAATATCACAAAGACAGGATTTTATCATCTTAAAAACATTGCCAGAGTCAGCCCATTTCTCTCTCTTGCCAGCAGTTATGTGCTGATGCATGCTTTTATTTTTAGTAGATTAGATTACTGCAATGCCCTGCTTTCTGAATGGTTTGTTTTTATCGAGTACAACACTTAGATAGATAGATAGATAGATAGATAGATAGATAGATAGACAGACAGACAGACAGACAGACAGACAGACAGACAGAC
>JBAFTA010000007.1:30297636-30308299 GCA_036919975.1 Melanotaenia parkinsoni | reverse complement strand
TTAATCACTAACGATCGAATTAACGCTACTCAGAGAACTCTCACACGAAGCGAACTGTGCCCTAATGACACAGCCCCAGATGAATGGTGCAGTCCACTATTTATTCAGGGGCAATCAGCCTGATGAGCTTCAGCCGTGGGGAGCGGGAGCAGCAGCAGCGAATCAGCGAGCAGGAGGGGAGGGAGGACCCGACGTCATCCCAGCTCCACTTGAGCGACAGGTTCGATGACCAATCCTAGGTGGCTAGGGCCTCGGCAACTCCACTTCCTCATAGCAGTGTGATGGACAGGCCGGACGGCCAATCCCAGAAGGCCAGGGGCCGTAACAGTCATCTGTACTCCATCAACAAACACGCAGGAGAAGGACCTGAGAGAAAGGTAGATAGATTATTAGTACCCTTTAGGTGTGTGGGAAAAGAGTACCTTTCTGAAGAGCGTGCGGTAACAGAGTACCCGCCTAAAGGGTGTGTGGGAAATAAGTACCCGTCTGGATTAATGGAAACTAATCAATTTTAAGGTTTTCTCCAACACCTCACAACACGCTTGGGTCTGCTAGGCCTGACCAGCATCCTCCCCCACCATCTGAACCAATTCACTACCAGGTGGTGATCAGTTGACAGCTCCGCCCCTCTCTTCACCCAAGTGTCCAAGACATGCGGCTGCAAGTCCGATGATACAACTACAAAGTCGCGCATCAAACTGTGGCCTAGGGTGTCCTGGTGCCAAGTGCACATGTGGATACTCTTATGCCTGAACAAGGTGTTCATTATGGACAATCCATGATAAGCACAGAAATCCAATAACAAAACACCACTCAAATTCATATCAGGGGGACCGTTCCTCCCAGTTACGCCCCTCCAGGTTTCACTGTCATTGGCCACGTGGAAATTGAAGTCCCCCAGCAGAACGAGGGAGTCCTCAGAAGGAGTGCTCTCCAACACCCCTTCCAAGAACTCTAAAAAGGGTGGGTACTGAGCTGCTGCCTGGTGCATAAGCACAAACAACAGTCAGGACCGGTCCCACCCCTCATGTCACCCTTTCGGGCTAAACCCAGCTGGGCCCCTAGGTGCGCCCTTCCATGCTCCACCTCCAGGCCTGGGTCCAGAGGGGTGGTGCGGTGACCCACATCCATGCAAGGGAAACCTGGATCCACTGATTTGACTCATCATAGAGGTCTACTGAGTTCTGACATCATCATTCTAATTCTGATGCCATGATTCTAGTACTGATGTTATCATTCTTATCCTGATGTCATCATTCTAGTTCTGATGATAGGATTCTACTTCTGATGTCATCATTCTAGTTCTGATCCCATGATTCTACTTTTGATGTCATCATTCTAACTCTGATGCCGTGATTCTAGTTTTGATGTCATCATTCTATTTCTGGTGCCAATGTTCTACTTCTGATGTCATCGTTCTAGTTTTGATGCCATGATTCTAGTTCTGATGTCATCATTCTAATTCTGATGTTATCATTCTTGTTCTGATCCCATGATTCTAATTCTGATGCCATGTTTTTTAGTTCTGATGCCATGAATCTATTTCTAATGCCATAATTCTAGTTCTGATGTCACTATTAGCATCTAGTTACAATGTCAACCTCAGACTTTTACTTGGTGGTGATAACTTTGCAAGATTTCAGTGTTTAGTTTCAGAGTGACATCCCCAAACCGGAGCTACAAATGCACCCAGTTCATTTCAGCAATGGCTGAAGCAGTTGAACAGGAGTAATGTATGTTTTCAGAGTTACCAACTAGTTCACCAGCGACCTGCTCACAGTCACATAATGACTTTTTCTTTGATTATTGATCATGATTACTATCATAATAAAGAAAGTAAAAATATTTTTGTCAATTTAAACATTTTTAGTAACAAACTGAATGGCAGAACTGATAAATTTAAATTTAACCGTTTTTGATTGTAAACAATATAAAATAACATCAACAATGTAAGAACATAATATATGAAAAAACTGTTATTCTCTTTTATCACACAACTGTTTGAAAAAAAGGTCCAATCCCATTTCACCCCTTACCCCTACCCCTCCGTTTTGCTCGTTCACATGTAGGGGAAGGGGTGTCCCAATTCCTTTTCAGACAGAGGGGTAGGAGTAAGGGGTAGGGCTATATACCCCTTCAAACGAAGATTTTTCAGAGCCCACTTGAAGGGATATGAAAAATTTGTTTCTACGCACATCATGCTTTCTTGAGGTGCAGGGCAACACACACTCACACACAAAAAAGAGAGTTTACCAGGACACACAATTAATTTTAATTGCATGCAAAATTTGTACATTACGCCCCACATATGCCTGTCGATAAGCAATAAGTCAGTTAATTGCACTGTAACGAAAAAATGAGCGCCACAAGTTTGTTGCCGATAGTTTTTATTGGTCCCCCCCCCCATTTTACTTCACCATAGACTGTGTATGACAACAGGTTTTACTATGCAGTATCTCGACTGAACGCTCTTGCGGAGGGATCTCTCTCATGTCATATTTGACAGCTGCACTAACCTGTGCGAGCCGGTACGCTGCATGTGTTTTTTTTTTATTTAAAGTTTCTTCCAGTTCCTGTGTAAAATGTTCTTTAGTGACTACTGATGACGTATGTGACTGTTTAAGGGGTGTCCCAATTTGTAGGGGTTGACTTTTCAGCCCTACCCCTTCTAGCTCCGTTTTAAGGGGCAAGGGGTAGGAGTAAGGGGTGAAATGCGATTGGGCCAAAGTCAACTATGTAAATTAGCTAAGCAAAAGCAAAACCTACTATTGCTTGGCTTTCATCTCTATACCAAAAACACATTTGACTTCCTTTTAACTTCCCAGGCTTGTGACAGCAATCTACTCGGAAATAAAAATAAAAGAAACAAATAGATGATTCTTTTTCAGCAGATTAATCAAATGCATGTCATTTCACAGATGATTGAGATTTGTTTATTTGCTGAATGATATAATTATTTTATTCATTTACATTGCTTGAGCCTGGAATTAATATTTCTATTTTTAATCTGGCAGGTGGATTTACTGAATTAATCTTTCATGCTCCCCACACACTATGTGAAGTTACTAGAGTTGTCATTAAAAAGCCAATGAAATTCTAAAATTGTACACTTAATGCTGGGTTTACATCAGAAGACGTTTAAAAGATTTGCAAAAGACTCCAGAAAACCACCAGCTCACCCCAGCTCACATCTAAAGACAAATGTTCAAGTTTTAAGTCTTAGCCAGTCTCAGACTGAGATTTGACAAAGACTGTGGATCAGTCCAGAATCAATTAGGAATTACACATTGTGTTTGCATCTCCACCAGGTGTTACGCCGACTCATCAGAATCTGGAGGGATGAATGAGTTTTCTATTCTTCTCTCATTTGTTATCTCATAATATTTTAACAGATAAATGAAGACATTTACTTCTTAGTAACCATCTGCTCCTCTTTCTGGATGGTCCACCCATGGCGTTTCATCACCGCTTTTTGTTTGTCTTTTTCTTTTTTTCTTTTTTTTTGCATCCATTTTTGCCAGTGTTCTGACTGTCAGGATGCCTGTTTCTGCTTTTGTCAGAGCTCATCTATTCGTTGTTGATTGTGTTTTGTCAGACCCAAGGCTAGGGAAAGATTGACGTTAAACAGTGCAGATTATCACCTTAAACCTAACGACCGAGATGGCAGGAGCGCGCTGTGACTCCAGGAAGACACCTTCCTAAAGACTTCTGGTTTTAGTCTGTGACTGTGAAAATCGTTTGGTGTGAGCACAGTGTAAGCCTCTAAAAGACTTACTGTTGTTTAATTATCACTTTTGTGAATCCCTGTAAACCTGAAAAGTAAACCTTACTCAAAGGTTGCAGGTGTTACAATTAAAATCTGCTGCCAAATTTAACCAACTTAAAACTTTAATACTCTCTGAATGATTGATGTAGTTATAATTATGTATAACTCGGGGTTTGTAAGTAAACACTGCTTCTATAAAGATCTTTTCTAACTAGACTTTTTTAGAAAATATTGTACACTTAAAGTGCCGTACGCCACAACATTGCTGCTCTAATGACGTCAACGGCAAAAATGAGTTTTGACATGGCTGCCAATGTGTAGTGCAGGAGATTATACAACTTCACACTGTTTTATGCTCGCGGGTAATGTGTCAGTATATTAAATGAAGCAAATTGTGGAAGCTTTTAAACATGTTGTTTTTACATTTCTTAAAGGAAAGCAAACCTTGGTCAGTTCACTTTGGTTGCACTCATTTTTAAAACTTTCCTGTCCGATATTAACTTTTTGTATAACGTAGTAAAACTAGGCAGGACTGGGAAAAGTTTACTTTCTTTCGTTGGTAACATGCCTGTCAAACAGGATATAACAATATAACAATTTCTAGTAACCGTTAACATTACCGTTAACTTTTTTGTCTTTAAATATGTATCTACAACCACCTAAAGATGTATTTAAAACCATTTACAGTGGAGACAGTGAACACAGGTAAAAAAAAGATAATTATTTATAGAGAACTGTGAATGCAATCAAATATTTGCAATATTAAGAATATTAAGTATTATCACAATGCATGCTCAGTGTGTGTAAATGTGTGTGTGTTTTTTTTTTTTGTTGGTTTTTAGTGCTTACGTACTTGTCAATACGATTATATGAACTGGCAGCATGTCATTTAGAATGAGGTCCAATTAACAAATAACAAAGATCCTATGTGAATCGGCTAATATAATGTTTAAGAAAAGTAAATGCCAGCGGCTATATACGCAAGTTTTGTCAGCATTATTAATATTTGCAATAAAATCAGCAACAAGAAAGTTCGATTTTCGTATCTAAAAGTTAACCATTCCCAAACATTTTTCTTTTCATTTATTTATTTATTATTTTGTTCCTAATCTATCTGATTCTTTCTTGTGATTGTTGTTTTAATGTGCATATACAAATCTACATTTGGACACAGGCTATTACTACAGAGCACCTCTAAAGGTGAGTTGTACTACTTTAAATTCTGTCTTGTATTAATCAAATCTAGGTTTGTAAAGATACTGACTACTTAAAAAGGTAGTTTAATTTATTTTAACCTAATCACTATTTGAGAATAAACCTAAGGTGTAAACTTTCATAAAGATTTTTATTTTGGAGATTATTCCTATTTGAATACTTCAGCCATTTTTAACATTAACACAGTTGCTTCTGCAGCTTTGTCAGGGCAAATTTATGGCGTACCATGAGCTTGGTTAAACACATTTAATACTGTCATTGCAAGGAGCAGCTGATCGCACCCAAGTTACAGGAAGTTGAAACGGGCAAAAATACATTTGTTTTCATAAAATATCTTGACAGTCACGAAGTCAAACAACAAGTGATTGTTAAAACTACAGTAGGTATACACTCTGCAGTACTGAGCTCTTGCAGTGACATTACTAAATGTAGTTAATTGTGATAACATGCCTTCTACAGGAAATAAGCAGTAAGTGTTGTGAAATATTGAAAAATGAAATATTCTGCAGTTTCATTGTAATTAGCCTAGACTGAAATATTTTTTATGCTTTTAACTTTGAACAAGAATCTTAAATGTAGGGAAACTGAATTTCTCATGTGTATTGTGTGTTGCTTTTTATCCATTGAAATGGTAAGGTTCCTATAAGCCTATGGATTGAAAGTGCAAGTTGTGTAGTGTCTCTTCAGACACCCGAGAACAGTTGTTAAAGCATTATTATTTGAAGCATAGCCTTTATTCAACAGTTAGCCCCTTGCCACTCTTACATTTAAGCCATTTAAAGCTTCAAGGACCCATCTGCCACGGTTTCACAGTGATCTGTGTTTAGGAGCACAAGCATTTTATACCTGTCCATTGTCTAACGTTAAACAGCCTTTCTTGAAGATGTCATTATTAAGTTATCTAAGAGGACACTGGAAACAACATGAGACTGTGACTTATCCATTTGAACACTGCAAATACCAGACAAATGTGTACTCATTATTTTATGCCAACAAAAGTAGGGCACGTGCAGGCAGTTCACATATTTGTGATGACATCATATCAACAGAAAATGACGGTGGCCCAGTTGTAAGGACTGGAGACCTTGAGGATCCTGCTTAGCACCAGCATGAGGAAACATTAGCTTTTTTCTGAAGCTGACTAGCTCTGTAATACTGGCCAGTTAAGAGCTCAGTTGCACCAGAACTTATGTTCATTGTTTCTGAAGATGAAAACTGTTCTTCATGTTTCTGAAATGGCATCACAGGAAATAGTAAGTCTGACCCAGATCTTTTCCATGTCTGAACCTCTTATTAGAAAAGGTAATACAGCAAATTTTACAGAGGCACAAAATCACTCTTGTTAAAACTGTCCTGAATGACATTTTTATTTGTGCTACAGCTAAGGTGAATATTTGACTTTGAATATTAGAAGTAAACAAAGGAAGAGAAGAATTACCCTGTAGTAATGCTGATTCAGTAAGTGTAAGAGCTGGATGTACAATCACATATGTCCCTATATTGCATATGATCCAGGAATTATTTAAACATACTATTATCCTTGAAATAATTAAGGAAACTGTGATTTCACAAAATGGCTCATGTTTCCAAAGGAATGTCTAGGGCTGCACAATTAATCAGATTTTGATCATGATCACAAATTTTGGTGGCCACAAATGAACCTGATCATCAACAATCTTTACATTCAAAATGCGAGCTCTGGTACATGCATCTCTGATTACACCATTCTCAACCAGCCACCAGGGGGCGAATGCAAGGCCAAGGCTTCACTAAGCTGCCTAAAAAACAAGGGCGCACACCTTTTACGGTCGGCAGCTAGTTGTAGTCAGTGTTGCCAACTTAGCGACTTTGTTGCCATATTTAGCTCTAGCAAATCTAGTGACTTTTTCTGGTGATATTGGAGACTTTTGGAGACTGAGCATTTAGTTTACTCTTCAATGAGGACTGAGTGCTACAGACCCCTCCCCCATCCAAAAGCACTCAGAAGAGGCTTGTTCCTCATACGGCAGAGCTGCATTTAGAGCAGGAGATGATCGCCTGTTTTATGACCAGGCTGGAAATTAAAAGTACATAGCTGCTGCTGGCTGTTCCCACGCTGGCTTACCATCAGATATTGTTATTAATGAAGATTGTGGACATAAATATTTAAAAAGTTGTGTGACATGTTGCAGACTCCTAATTTAAAAAATAAATTCCACTTAATAAATCTAAATCACACAGATAAGATAGAGAAACCAAAGCCCATCTCAATGAACATTACTGATTGATTGATTGATACTGCAAAGAGGACCATTGGCGGCAATGGCCATGAGCACATTGAGACTACTCCCGTGCATGATTGGTAATGTTGTTCCTGAGGGAGATCCTGCATAGACAGTGTTAATGAATCTGAAAGAGATTGTGGAACTTGTTCTGTCTCCAATATTTGATGATGAGTCTATTCAGTGTTTGCAGATGACCACAGATAGATTCTTTAAGAAGTTTTTTTTTCTGAGTTGCCAGATCTGCCAGATCTAGATTTGTCGAGGTGACTGTCAACACTGACAGAGGGAGCTTCAACAATCCTGGTGGTGACCATCCCCATAAAAAAAAAAAAAAAACAGTCGAGCTGAGTTGAACTACCTTCCAAACTTTCCCAGAGGTGAAGACCTGGCCAGTCTGAAAAAAATAAGGGTCCAGATCAAAAGTGAAGTTGAGAGACTGCAGAAATGAAAAACACAGAAATATAAAAATGGCTCAGTTAACGAGTTGATGTGCCAATAAGTTATACAAAAAATTAAAAATTTTGTTTTTTCATTATTTATTTTTTACATTTTCTTATCCCCAAAGTTATTTATTACAGTATAAATGCTGACATAAAAATAAAGGAGAAAAGAATAATAAAAAAAATCACCAAATAAATAAATAAATTGAACTAAAAATTACATGGAAACATAAATAAACAGGAATATTAACATAAATTTAAAAACAGTTAAAATGACAGAAGAAATATGCATTTGTGTCATGCTTTTTAGGTTCCTTAATGGAAAAACTTTTTTTTTTTTTTTGTACGATTTATTGGTACATCAATTTGTTGAGCAATGTTTTGGTCATCCATACCAGCGCAATAATTTACAACAATGAGGCTATTTGACCAGAACATTTTTTATAGGTGTCCTATAACACTTTTCAATGGACACCCTACAGCCAATCAGAATCAAGTATTCACCCAGACCATGGTATAACCAATGTTAGTAACTAAATTCTTCAGCAAAGTGCTTTCTGCTTTCAAACAATGTTGCAACTTTTTAATTACTGTTCCAGTGCCGTCATTTAAACGCATCACTAACAAAATAAATACAGGAATTTTGAAACCTGTAACGTTGCACGACTAATGTTTTGGGAAATTTTGCAAATGTCTCGGTTTGTGTGTAATCTCTATCCCCATTACTGATCAGGGGAAATCTTTTCTGTAAGAGTGTTATGGGTTTTTTGTTTCTTTAATGTTGGATTGTGTCAGTCCAAATTGGTGATAGAATACTCAGAAAGGATCATTTATATAGTTTGGATGTTGCTAGATTGTGTTCTAGTGTTATTTTGCCCAACATAGAATGCTAATGGACATTTGAGCTGGTGGACATTTTTTGTTGAGATTGTTTTCTTCCATCCCAAGGACTGCTCGGTTTGGCTTGTCATCATGTTTCCATGTCAGATCTGTGGACATCAATCTAATAATACAGCAGCCTATGCGAGACACATGAGAATTCACAGCAATATCCCTAACTTAGTTCTTCAGTGTTGCATCCAGGAATGCAATAGGAACTTCAAAAAATTAGCAGCTTTGAAATCACATCTTTAAAGATATCACAAGGATGCGATGGAGCCAAGATCAAACCTGTGCCCTGCAGTGGACCTAGCATGCCATGTTGACTTGTGCAGTGCCAAGAAGAAGATATGCAGTCAATTTATGTCAACCAGTTGCACTTATTTTTTAAACTAAAGGAGAAGTTGGCTACTCTTGGGGTTCCAGAGGCTTCTATTAGTGATCTTATTGACGATCTGAAAGAAGACGATCTCTTCTGAGCATGCAATAGCCACACGTTAAAAACAGACCAGCGCAGGAAAATCATGTTCAAGAACAGTTTTAATTATGTTGAACCAATGCCCATTTGTCTAGGACAGAATGAAGCTGGAAAGAAGTGTTTTTCTCAGTATGTCCCTATAAAACATACAATTGAGGCTCTTTTTCATTGTGAGTCTGTGAGGAAACAGTACAGTAAAGTACACAACCGTATCCAGTTGAAGGATGTTTTTGTAGATGTGTGGGACGGTGAAAACATCACAGAAAACTTGGCCCAAATAGATGGGTCCTCTTTAGGCATCCAAATTTATCAAGATTTGTTTGAAGTTGTTAACCTACTGGGGTCAGGAAAGGAAAAAACACAAAATACTGGCTGTGTATCTCACACTTGCTGACCTATTGCAGACCAGTATTGACCAGATGCAACTTGTTCTTCTTTGTAGAGAACAGGATTTCAAGTATTTTGGTCAGGATTTGGTCATGGGGTGCTTGGTGAAAGACCTGAAAGACCTTGAGACCAGTAGCATAGTGTTACCTGATGGTCAGGTATGCAAAGGTATTGTTCAAGCCATTGCTGGAGACAACCTTGGCTCACACGACATTGGAGGTTTTGTTGAAAATTTCAGTGGCAGTAAGTACTTCTGTCTATACTGTGAAATTGACAGAGATGCCTTTCAGGCGAATCGTCTTTCCAGAGCCAACACTCGCACACCAGAGTCATACAAAAAGCATGTTAAGAACGTTGAGGAACATTCAGTTAATAGTGGAGGTATCAAATTTGACTCTCTATTCAACAGCCTGTCTTTCTTTCATGTATGCCTGCCTGGGTTCCCACCTTGTCTTGGACATGATTTGTTTCAAGGCGTGGTTGCCATTGATCTTTCTTTATTTATCAACCATCTGGTCACTGTTGACAAACAGTTTACTTATACTGAAATGAATCGAAGAATCAGTGAGTTCCAGTATCTTGGTAACGATGCAAATAACAAACCTTGTGAGGTAAACCCAGTGCTGTGCAGAACTAGTGTTTACTGAGACTGGTACCATTGTTGATTGGAGAGAAAATTACATCTCCTGCTGAAAATGAGACATGGCAACTGGTTTTACAACTAAGAGAAATTCTTGCATTGATTCGTGCACCAGCCATTTCCACTGGCCAGATAGGGTATTTTAGAGTCCTTATTGATGAATACTTGCATTCCAGAAAATAAGCCTTTCTCCATCATAGACTTAAACCTAAGCATCATTACATGAGCCATTATCCGGAGCTCATCATTAAGTTTGGGCCACTCATTCGTTAGTGGACTTTGAGATTTGAAAGTAAGCACACATACTTCAAACAGTGCACAAGAAAACTGCATAACTTTAAAAATGTGTCCTCAAGCTTTGCAGAGAGACATCAGCTTCTGCAAGCATATCTTAGTGCTGGCAATTTCTTCCCACCAGAAATTGTAGTAGAAAAGGTTTTTTCTGAGTGACTATAATGATGGCATCAGGGACTCAGTTGCAAATTATGACTTTCGACCCCCAAATACATTGATTGCTCATGAAGCAACTGTAAAAGGTACAAAATACAGAAAAAACATGTTGGTTGTTATCAGTAAGGATGAGGATGGACTCGA
>JBAFTA010000007.1:30207843-30222899 GCA_036919975.1 Melanotaenia parkinsoni | reverse complement strand
CAGCATAAAGACTTATCTTATGTTCTATATTTTTGGCATGGATTCCTTTAATCTCTTTATTTTGTCTTATGGCAGCAACTAAGGGTTCAATACGAATAACAATGAGTGATGATGAAAGCGGGCAGCCCTGCCTGGTGCCTCTCTGCAAACAGAAGCTTTGAGAAGTTTGACTACTTGTCTTCACACATGCATTTGGGTTGTTGTATAATATATGAAAGATGACCCAAACCCAAATTTGTTTAATGTTGCAAATAAAAATTTCCAGTTTACTCAGTTAAATGCTTTTATTAATGTGCTTTGATTTAATTTTCCATCAGAACCAGGAAATCCTCCACGAGAACCAGAACCTTGGAGAAGGGAAGGGGTGATGGAATCTTTGTATGCAAAGAAAGATGACCTTTATCTGAACAAGAACCAGAACTAAAGCCAATTGGACCAGAACTCCATGAACATGGCAACAGGTATGTTCTTCAGAGGAAACCCTGGACAGTTTTGCAGCTCACCTGTTTTGACTGATGAACTATGATGATGGAACCACAATGTCTACACCTCTCTAGTCACACATATGACATTGAGTTACAGACATGTTTCCATTTGCAGGTGACGGGAAAGACCACCAAACCAAACTGGATTACATTAACAAGTTTTATTAGATAAAATCTTAAAGCACCACATATGTTTCAAGGGAAAATACATGATCTGTAGCATAAGAAAATTACAGTTTCTGTACAAAAACAAAAAACATTTCAGATGTTTAAAACATCGTAGGTCCCTTTACAAACAAATAGAGAGGAAACTACATATATTTATATGATATATTCATGACATGATCACATCTCTGTCAGTGTGGTTGTACAGCAGAAAAAAGATAGAAACAATGAACGGATTCCAGCTGGTTGTTTTTGGCACAGCAAATCAAACTGTTGTCATGCAAACAAATACATATTGCTTCTCATTAAAGTCTGATAAACAGGACAAATAAAAACAAAAATCCATTACATAAGATTATCTGAATCAAAATGAAAAACTCTACAAACAAACATGCAGGTTGTTCTGGAGGAATAAGGAATGTTCCAGCAGCTAGAACCAGGAGAAAATTCTGATAGAAATCTTCATTCTAAAGCTCTGATGTAGACGACAACTTTCTGCTCTGATTGGTGCAGCAACTATGTGGTCATGGTTGGTGGTGCATTATTTTCATTTTGGTTAACAGTAGGGCCACCAAAAAACAAAACTTTCATTTATGGCATTAATCCCATGAGATGTTCCTTCAGCAAACACCTGGTGAGTTTTACTGATGTACCACTGCATTGGTGATACATCCCTAATTCTTCAACTGTTTTCCATGTCATGCTACTTGTCTCAAATATAAAAGCTAAAATCAAATCTAAGTGCTAGCTAATTAACAGTTTTTTGTTTGTTTTTCTATTTTTGTTCTGAGCACAACATAAAACAAGACACACACACAAAAAAAATAATGGCTCATTATTCCAATTTTGATTTGGTATAGGAAATAAAAAATGAATAACTAGCAGGTGTTTTTTTTATGTTTTTCTTTGACAATTAACAATTTACCTCCCACCAGTCTGCTGCTGTTCATCTCAGATATGGAATTTGACCCATTTATTAGTTTAATTGTTGGTCCACTCGAAAAGCTCCTTAAACTGATGGGACATTCAATAAATCTTCAATACAATGATCTTCATGTGATCTAAACTGTGAATGTGATATGTTTATTTTCAACCTGAGAGCATGAAAACAATCTAACTTCTAGATAAAAAATCAGGATGCCAGAATTTTTGCTTCGCTCAAACAAAACACTGACACTGATGTTTGTGCACAACATTCACTTTCTTTTCATCCCATTGTCTCTGTAGCAGCTATAATAATAATATTAATAACAATAACAACAATAATAATAATAACCACCAGGATATCCCTTACTTGTCCAGCAGAAGCAGCAACTGACATAAGAAGGGGGGGAAAAAAAAAAAAAAACTCTGAAAGGAGGTGAGATGGGGGTTGAGTGCAGACATCCCCAGCAGCAGGACAGGAGGGATGTTTAGGCCATGGTGTACCCGTAGCTCCCACAATGCAACGCTACCAGCAGTCTGTCTCTCAGAACCTCCTGGGTTGGGTATTCTGGAAGTTTCAGCATGTTGATACTAGTGATGTAAGGAGATGGGGGCAGGGAGGCAGGACAGGACAGGTCAGAATCACCAACATACAGCTGAGGTAGGAAATAACATGTCCTTTTAAACCCAAACAGGACTGGGTCCAGTTCTGGTCAGTAAATTATTAGGACCACTGACCTTGTCTCAGAAGACGGTCAAGTCATTTGTTAACAAACATTTGGGTAAAGGTTCTTCAGGTTTTCCTCAGGCCATTTTAGTCTAGTTTAGCGTAAATGTACAGTAGTCTGTCTGTTGTGGACCTTTTCACGTGGTTCATTAACAGTGACTTTTACGTAGCCGTAATGCAAGCTAATTAAAATGTTTGAATATGACACCTGTTCCTCTAGTAAGGCCATAAAACTTTGTTGCTGATGTTTAACTTGGGTCCAGGTGGCTATTAATTGGCTTGGTGGCCTTGGTGGAGTGAAGAGACAAAACAGCGAATGACAACTAACGTCCAACAAAACTAATGAGAGAAAGTCCAGCACCTGTGATTACACCATCCTAATGTACTACTGATTTACTATTAAAATAAATAATCAATAAACGTATGTGATTCTGTTAAAGTCATATCAAATAACAAGTTAATAATCAATACTGGATGATTGTTTATATACATATACTGTATGTCCAATCCAATCCAACTTTATTTATAAAGTACTTTAAAACAACGATAGTGCCCAACAGAAGAATAAAATCAATCAAAAATTTAAAAGAAAAAAAAATCTAATATAAGACAAGTTATACATGCATTCACCTTGTATTGTATGTATTAATAAGCACCTGTGTGATTACACTGTAATGCCATATAACCTTTAGTGAGAGAAGAAAAGTAAAGTTTGATCGGATTGCCCCATGGGAGTGGTCAGAGCCAACCATGCCATTAGCACAACACCATCAGGTGGCAATTTACGAAACAGTGTTGAGTGACTTTTGTAAGACAATTGTAAGACAAGGGGTGGACAGAGATGATGATCAGAACATGTCATGTCCTGTCAAAATGTTAATTACCGTCACAAATGTATCTAACTGTTTTAAATGGGAAATGGTAAATGATGTGTACTTATACAGCCCTTTTACCCAAAGTACTTTTACATGTACGTCACATTCACCCATTCACTCACACATTCACACACTGTTGGCAGAAGCTGCCATGCAAGGTGCTCAACCACAACACATAAAAGAAAAGGGCTTGTTTAAAGGTGACAAGATCAGGGTGAGGGAACTGGAAAAGTAGTTTGGAAGAAAGGGCCAGGATGGCTAAGATTAATTATAAGAACAGAACGGAGCAGAAATTAACATCTGGAAAGGTGAAGAAAGCCTGGCAGGGGTTGAACATCATGATGGACAGAGCCCCCAAGACACTTTTTTCCCCCATTTCAGCCACAGCATACCAACCACCTGGACCCCTAGGCCCTCTTACCATACAGTCACTGTGGATGAACAGGCTGGTGGCCCCTCATTCTACAAAAGGTGAACTTGCACATGGCCTCTGGCCCTGACAGGGTGAAAGGCAGGGTACTCAAGGATTGCTCAGCTCAGCTATGTGGAGTCCTTACCAAGCTATTCCAGTACCTTCTGGACTCTTGCTCAGTCCCCATCCAGTGGAAGAAATCCACCATTATCCCAGACCCACCCGGAGGACCTTAGGGTTTCGGACAGTTGCCCTCACACCTGTCTTGTGTAAATGCATGGAGAGGATTGTGTGTCACCAGCTTTCAAATACGCTGTTGGAAAAAAACTAATCCGTTTCAGTTTGCCTACAGTGTAGAGGATGCAAGTCTCTTTTAGACTGTGTCACCAAACAACTGGATTCCTCACATCCACATACTAGGATTTAATTCATGGAGTTCTCTTCTGCTTTTAACACCGTCCACAAAGACACTCTGCTGCACTGCCTCTCTGACCTATAGGTCCACCCCACAGTGATTTTGTGGATTAGGAGCTTTTTAAAGGACATGTCTCGACAGGTTGTTTTAAGTGGTTTTAAATCTAAAACATCAGTTTTAAACACAGGACTGCCCCAGGGCTGTGTTTTGTCTCCTTCTTTCTTCTCTGCCTACACCTGTAGCAGAGGAGGAACACATGGAACAGAGAGGACTAAAACTATCAGCTTTGAGCTTTTCCGTGTTTTTAAGTTTCTTTTGTTTTTTTTTATTATTAAATACATCCAGGGACTGTTTTCCATGGACCTGGCCAGAGGTTTCAGCTACAAACCGAATCAGCAGAAAGAGTTTCATCCTGAAATGTTCAGCTGGGATGTTTTCAGAGAAAAGATTCTAGATGGTTTTAATGACAAACAACAACACAGCAACTTACCTGAATACCACCACAGATTTTACTATTGTTTGCTTTTAATTGCAGAAAAATATACAGAATTACTAAATAAAGCTGTTTAAAATAAATAAATAAAAAAACTTAGCCAGTCCAGGATAACTCGATAAAACATAAATAAAAGCAGGTGATTACCAGGTACTAGAGGTGGGCAGCAGGTTGGAGGTGTATGGCACAGCAGCGATGGTGAACTTCTGTAAACCACTGCCGCCCATCAGATAAGCAAAGCCTCCATGAGGAACCCTGGAACTGATATTTGATAGATCAGGGGTTTAGATGCTGTATATTAAGACATAAACCCTGACTTGCTTTTAGCAGACAAACCTTCCAGTAACAAACTGAA
This sequence comes from Melanotaenia parkinsoni, assembly GCA_036919975.1. Classification (NCBI taxonomy): domain Eukaryota; kingdom Metazoa; phylum Chordata; class Actinopteri; order Atheriniformes; family Melanotaeniidae; genus Melanotaenia; species Melanotaenia parkinsoni. Next base: position 30,218,048 of record JBAFTA010000007.1, on the reverse strand, counting down.
GCAGCAGAACCCGTTCTTCTTGAGACAGCCTCCTCACCACTTCCCAGAACCACTGCAAGAGTTATGTTCAAGTTCAAGTTTATTTATATAGTTTACTGCAACAGCAGTTGCCCAAAGTGCTGAACAATAGAACAAAAAAACACTCCACAGTAAAAAATGAAACACTACACAATAAAACAATAAAAAAAATGAAAATAAAAACAGAAATAAAAGTTGATAAAAAAAGATAAAATCTATAAAATAATAAAAACAACAAAACTAGAATTAAAAACTAGAATAAAAAAAAATGTGATTATTAATGTGATGACATAACAGCCTGTAAGGTAACATCAGTGTCCCCACAAACCCAGTTAATGTAGTCAGAGTGTGGGAGAGGGTCCTGGCTGTGGAACACAGAACGGGGTGGTGTCAGACGCCGGACGGGGTTGGATGTCTGACTTTGCCCTCAAGCTGTTTTGATTAGACTATTCTTCTCTTTCCCTATCAGAAGAGCAGAGGGGAATTTTATACATATATCAACCTATTAGTCTTATTGGAGTAGACAGTAAATTGTTTTGTAAAATGCTTGCGACGAGACTGGAGAAACCCTTACCATTACTCGTATATAAAGATCAAACTGGATTTATACGGAATCGTCATTCTTTCACAAATATAAGTAGATTGCTTATCTTGATACAGGTCTCAAGACAAACAAACTTAAATGCCTTCGCCATATCCCTGGATGCCAAAAAGGTGTTTGACCAGGTTGAGTGGTGTTACCTATTTGATGTTTTGGAGAGGTTTGGACTTGGGGGGGGGGGGGTATTTTGTTAAATGTCAGGACACTCTACGGCTCCCCAGAAGCTTGCGTTGTGACTTATGGCATGAGATCGGAGCCTTTCCCACTACGCTGGGGGACAAGACAGGGTTGCCCCTTGTCCCCACTGCTCTTTGCGTTGCCAGTTCATAAGTTCGCACTGTACGCGGATGATATTTTGCTGTTTTTAACGAAACCTGAATCGTCCATGTCTTCTTCCCTCTTTATTGTCCAAAAGTTCAGTTCTTTCCTGGGATACAAAATTAATTTTGACAAATCAGAAGTTATGCCACTGGCTACATCTGCTATCTCTACTCTACCTTGCATCTGACCCCTTATACACTCAACAAAAGAGACCGTAATACCTCCCCTCTGTGCAATAAGTGCACAAAAGAGGTTGGTACTACTTTCTCCTTTCATTATTTCTGGCAGTGCAAGCTAAGCAGAAGATTCTGGAGCACAATTTCTCAAGAACTGAGTGGCATCTTCCAAGTGGCAATTAAGAAAGACCCGGGCTTCTTTATTCTTGGTCCTTCCTTTAAAGCATATAAGCTTGACATGCTTACAGTTTAAACTGTGTGACAAGTTACTTCTGTTGGCCAGAAAATGTATTTTAATACATAGAACTTCAATAAAAATCTGTTATAAAACAAACAAACAAAAAAAATGCAACAGTCTACAGTTGTAATGGTGTTTGTATTGTAATATTAAAAGTAATGACTGTTTTCCACTTCGTGTAGTTCTGCTTTCATACATGTTTCCTAGGGAGTATTTATATTTAATGAGCATGACTTGATCTCTTAAAACTTTCTTTCAATAATAAGTTACACTTAGCATTTAAATGACAAACTAATGACTGTTAATGGTAAAAAAGATTAATTTATCAGGGAGCTGAATAATAAATATGGTTATTTAGTTATTAATTTTTATTGATATCCTCAGATGTTCAAGAGCCAACAGTCTTTTTGAGACTGACTGAAATACTGGGAATGATGGTGGATTGACTGGTGTGCAAAAAATTAATCTGAGATATTTCTTTCTTTTACAAATATTTGACAGCAATAATCAACCAAATAAACACCATACCTGTGTAAACAACCAGATCGTAGCTGTCGAAACAATCTTTAACAAATCCTGTGGTACAGCCTGTGCTCGAGGTTGCTAAATCCTCTGACATCTAAACCTATGCTGACAGTTCCACTACACCATGCTGGTTTAGCCAGCGTGTGCAGGTTCACGGTAAACCTATGACAGCATCAGCCATCGAGCCCCGAAATCACAGTGAAAATTACCAAAAAGGCAAACAGCTGCATCCACCTCTGTCCACTGTGACGCTTGGTGGAGGATTTAAAGCACAGTCAATGCATAAGTGGCTGTTAAACGCATGGCCACCTACAGTTGGCATGTGTTATCTAATTACTGAATTTAGTTATCATGGGTGCCAATGCCGTAAGCATTGAGGCACCGCATATTACCATCACTCTGCGTTTATTATCTCCTATCTCCTCCTACAGTTTTGACTCTACCCCCAAAAAAGTTATATCAAAACATGCGTCTCAGCCTCGCAAAAAATGCAAATTTTGGTCCCATAGGAATGAATGGGATTTGGGGCAGACCAGCTCAAAGACTCAAGTCAATTTGGAAGCCTACGACTCAGCCATACTTTCACCTAGAAACATCATTCAAACTTTAAACAGGTCGCAGTAGATAAATCTATCACTGGCTTGAAGGACATTTTTATCTTTTATGGCTTTGACAAAACTGCAGTTTAGGTTTTAGGAAAAATCACCAAATCCCCAAACTACACACCCTCTCTTCCACTGTAGTTTTTTATCCACAAGAAAGAAGTTGTCTCACACCGTGAATTTTTGGTCTACAGACAATTTATATATCAAAATGTAGCTTATTAAGTTAGCTTCAAATGGACAGTAGCTCATTTTGAGCTTGGATGTACAGATTTTGAGCTACAGAGCTCCAAATGTCACAGTCTCCCAATGACTTCAGTTAGAGGCTGTTTAGTGATGGGATGTTCGGCTCTTTTAGAGAGCCGGCTCGTTTGCCTCGGCTCCCAGAGAAGAACAGTCTCTTTTGGCTCCTGAACGGATCTAATTTTAACATCTTTTTTTGCCCCAAGCTCCAAAAGTCACAGAGTCGACTTTTACTCCAACTGAAGTCCTATTATATCTACTGTTTTCCTTCACTGACCTGTTGTGTTTTAAAATCGCTGGTGTTTAAATTCTGTTTACAGTGGGGTAAAATAAATTACATATCCATGTTCCTGAAAGACTTCACGTGAGGTTTTAAACCTTCGCTATCAAACAGGAGGTACCTCTAACTCTGCACTCAGTTGACCAAATGACATGAAATTTGCCAACTGTAATTACTGTTCCAACCTGAACATGTTGATCTATGAAATTTATGTATTCATGCTGCTGAGATCACCTAACTGAATGTCCAGATGTTGTCAGTGTCATAGCTCCGCCCCATGGCAACAGGAAGTCCCTTCCCCATCAAACAGGAAGTGCGTCTAACTCAGAACTCTGTTGACCAAAAATCACGAGACTTACCAGGTTAAATCAGATTCCCAATCTGAACATGTTTGTACATGAAAAATTACTACAGCTAGTGACCACCTTAAATTCTGCAGCTTTTCAAATCATGCTGAGATTGATGCCATTTGTTTTCTTTATCAACTTTCAACTTGAGTACATCTGGATGTTCAAATGTTGTCAACGCCATAGCCTCGCCCTGTGAAAACAGGAAGTCCCTTGGCCATTAAACAGGAAGTGCGTTTAACTTGGAACTCAGTTGACCTAATGCCATGAGAATTGCCAAGTCCCAATTTAAACATGTTTGTACATGAACAATGGCTACAGCGCCACCTAGTGGCCACCTTAAATTCTGCAGGTTTTCAAATCATGCTGATCTTTGGCAGTTTTGATCAGCGTATCAACCTTAGCATGTTTGTGCATGAAAAACGAATATAGCACCACCTAGTGGCTACGTGGGACTTTCATGTAATTAAATTCAGTTCAATTTCACGCCGTCTACCTCGCGCTCGTTGGTACCTTTCGGCGCACCGGCGGCCATGGCCGCACGTCTGGCACACCGAGGGAGACGGTCAGAGATCAAAATTTCTTGAAATTTTCTAGTTCTACTTATTCTTCCATTTCCGTCAATATACTTTGGCGCGTATCTCCTCTGACAGTTCTGATTCTACCCCCCACAAAAGTTAAATCAAAACATGCGTCTCAATCAGGAATGGTGTGACTTTTTCTCTACAAAAGGGATGAACCAAAACCCAGGACACTTTGGAACCCTAACATCAAACTTTAAACAGGTCACAAAAAATAAAACTTTGATTGAAAAAGGACATTTTTATATCTTTTATGGTTTTGACACAGTCGCAGTTTATATTTTAGGAAAAATGACAAAATTACAAAATCGGTCTCCACTCTAATAACAATAACAATGGATTAGATTTATATAGCGCTTTTTTAAGGCACCCAAAGCGCTTTACATTGTATCCATTATTCATTCACTCCACATTAACACACTGATTGTGGAAGCTGCCATGCAAGGCACTCAACAACGACCCAACAGGAGGGGTTAGGCATTAGGGGTTCTGTGTCTTGCTCAGGGACACCTTGACATGACCTCTCCGGGCCGTGATCAATCCGGAAGCTCTTGGATTACAGGACGACCGCTCTACCCACTGAGCCATGCCGCCCACTGTAGCGTTTGAAATCACACACTAAATCTGGCCCACAAAATTATTTTAGAAAATTCTCAAACAAATGTTTATCACGCCCAGAGCTGGGACGTACAGATTTTGAGCTACAGAGCTCCAAGCGTCACAAAGTTGACTGGGTAATGCATTGTGTCTCTCTGTCCTCTTCTTCTGTCTCCTCCTTGTCCTTCTCCTTAGTACAGGCTGCATGTCCTCTCACACACACACTGTACTTGTGTCTCCATGTCACTATCTGTCTGCAGCACCTCCATCACACTCATTAGGCCTGCCTGTCATTATACCAATCAGGTACACAGCAGCTGCATCCTTGTGACTGGCCGCCCTCGTAATACATGTATGTGAATGTGAGCGGGCAGTAGCTGCATTGGCGGCCATCAAAATTTCTTGAAATTTTCTAGTTATCTTATATTTAAGGCTGTCAAAAATAATGCATTAACGTCAGTAACTAATTTATGTAATTAAATGTGTTAAAATTTTTAATACATTTACTGCATGCACAGCATCCATCATTAATGGCAGCGAGACATGAAGGTGTCTACAGGCAAGAAAAAAAAAGTGAGTTGACTGGCTCTATGCGTGGATTTGAGAGCATCAAACTGTGGGAGATGAGGATCTTTTAACACTCACACTGTACTGGCGAGAGGGTTCAACACCCACACTTTCCTGCATTTATAAAAAAAACAAAAACAAACTTTTTACGCAGTTGCACAAACATCACTGCTCTGGTCATCTGCACTCTGCACATCGTGGCAGCCTCCTCTCCCCCCCCTAAGATCAGGGGAGCTCTCCTCTCTAATAAAGTAGCTGACAGGTGGTAGACAGGGTTTATTCTTTAGCTATGCAGGAGCGGGTCTAGAAACGTTTCGATGGAGGCCAGGCAGGGGCACCGACCATGAAAAGAGGGGTACAAAGGACATATACTTTTTAAATGTCTTCACTTATTTATCATAATATTGAACTTATTATTACAACTAAAGCGATCATCTAAAGTAAAAAAGTGAAAACGAACCCCAGTAAGCTTTGGTTGGCTCTTTCTGATGATACAATACAGTAAAAAAAGGTAGATTTCAGGTATAGTCACGAATGATTATTAAACATCATAATCAGGATTCATTTATTTGTAAGCTGTGATTAATTTAATTAAAATTTTAAACACTTGACAGCCCTAATTATATTATAAGCAGATGTAACCCAAGTGAGTTTAAATTATAAAAAAACATTTACGATTGACTTTCTTCTCTGTTTTTCTGTTAGGAGCAAAGATGACAGCAGAGGAAATGTTATACAAGATGCAGTTTATAGGAAATGTTTTGTTCACCTGCAGTTTATGATGATGAATCAAAGTGCAGAATATTTGTCCAACACGGCTAAATTTAAATGAATGAACATATAAAATTTGCAATTAAGCACACCTCTAAAATCCACTGGATTTGTAAAATGTCTAACACTACTAACAACTGTCATCCATAGCTATAAAATATATTCCCACCCTTCTTAAACCAGTCAGAGGACTGTTTTGTTTTTGTTTTGTTTTTTCTGCTGAGAGAGGCTAACCAGGAACAAGATGACAACTGAAAAGATGTTTATGAGCCATTAATGATCACATTTAAATTTCAAGTTAATTATGAAATATTTATGATTGAACATGTTGAAAAACAAGCTGTGTTTTAAGATAAACTAAGAAAAAATAAAAAAGGTTTACAAAGAAGGTTGTATTGTGTTTTTCAAATGATATATACTACTCACACAAATTCACCCTTCAGTTGAAATATACAGAAAATGTGAAAAGCTGAAGCTACACTGATATAATATCATGAATGTGGGACATTTAAATAATTCTTTCATCTCAAACAATTTATATAAAGTTTATCATCAATGTAAACATCTCAGTCTGGCTTATTCACTTAAATGGCATACCTTATCTTGCTACTTAAGACACTTTATAGTTGTAATTGTGTTTCTTATTCTTTTACCTATATTTTTATTGTTTAGACAATTTATTATTATTGGCGGCATGGCTCAGTGGTTAGAGTGGTCGTCTGGTAGCCTGAGTATTGCCGCTTAGATTCTTGGCCTGTCGAGCTCATGATGAGGTGAATGTGATGTAAAGAGCTTTGGGTATCATTCCAGGTACAGAAAAAAGTGCTATATACATACTACTGGGTTAGTAAATCATAACATGAAATAACTAGTCATGTAACAGAACATTTAGTAGGCCATTCATAGTTCCGACATTTCCTTTGGTTTTAGTGGTGAATTATCTTGTTCTAGAGAACAGCATGTTATAACATAAATACTGAAACACTGAACCGTTGTACGTGTACATCCAAAAGTTTAGAGATCAAACCAAGTTCACAAGTGAATGTTATTGTGGAATTAGCTTTATACTGACACACAAAAAGCTGAGCATCCCTAACTTTTAGTGAGCGATGTATAGAAAATTTTATATATGAAATGTGCCGAACAAATTTTCTCTCCCAAGGGGAGGTTTATGGATATAAGGCTCCTCTTGATAATCTGATTCGTTTATTTATTTACTGTTATTTATTTACTTTGAAGTTTGGAACCTATGTAATCTTAGTGGACCTGACCGGATGGGACAGCAAAAAAGACAGAAAAAAAGAGAAAGCAGAACGAAGAAAGAGGAGACAAAAACACAACAAAAAGAAGGCAACGAACCTTCAATCCAAGCTATCACCAGACAACAAATTCCTATGCCTCGAGGCAGACTCGGGCAGCCCAGAGACCCGGCCCTCAGCAGCAATCCTGGAGCACGAACCCAAGCCACCCCACATCGAAGACGACCCCAGTCTCAACCAGAGGGCGGTAGAGGAGAGACCGAGTCAGAGCCCCCCACGGTCACAGGGCACAGGCCCCGGAGGGGCAGGAAATAATTTTTTTTAAAATGTTTACAATTTTAGACCCGTGTGACGTGACAGTTTAAGGGAAATGCATATTTGTTTAATTGTGTTTTGTCTTAAATGAAAGAATCTAAGTGGTTCTTACATTTGTACAGAAGTTAGAGCTACTTTTCAGCTAGTTTATCTGGCCACGCCCACTTGATGTCCGACCACGCCCACTGTCCAGACCCACCCTGTTCTGCAATCCGCAGCCTGGGGTTATTGGTGGTCGAAGAGTAATAGAGGAAGAAGCCCACCTGGATGATGGGCTCCTGAGGGTCGTAGCCACTGGTGTACTCAGTATTCCTGCACCAGTCCTCCACATCAATCTCCGGCATCCCCGACAGCAGGAGCTCCTGGAACAACACATATATACACATAAACACAGAGGTGCAGAGGGACACAATCACTGTTATTAACGAGGTGGCCAAGGAGATTCAGGAAATAAAGACTATCTAGACCAAAATTAGGACAGCAATAAAAAAGCATTGTCTAAGAATAAATAAATAAAAGGAAATCCATCTCTTCTCAACTTAGGAAGTCACAATCTCCTTGGAAAAAGATGGCTGCTGAGGGCAAGAGTGGTTTATTGGGCTCCGCTCATGCCCCTGGTATTTTACAGCTTTTTTCATTGTTAATGTGTGTTTGGACCTACAACTTTTTACCACACAACAAAAGCAACCGGGTTGATCTAAACAGTGGTGAACAGACTAAGCTTTGTATGTTTGGACATAGACACCTTACTCTGTATGCCATCTGGGCATCAAGCGCCTGTGCCAGAGTGACAGAAGCAGTGCACACAGATTGCCATCACTGCAAAACAGAGTGTATGCATCTTATAGTTTTGGCTTGAGATACACATCTGACTCCCGGCCCGATCAGGCTGGAGCACCAGGCTGGAGCACCATGCTACCTGTGCAGAGGTGAGTGATGCCTGACACAGGTGAAGCAGCGCAGGTGGCACCACCCCTGACCACACCAAATGGTCTGTACTTAAATGGTCTGTACTTATATAGCGCTTTTATCCAAAGCGCTTTACATATACATCACATTCACCCATTCACACACTGATGGCGGAAGCTGCCATGCAGGGCGCTAACCACGACCCATCAGGAGCAAGTAGGGGTTCGGTGTCTTGCTCAGGGACACCTCGACACGAGCTCTCCAGGCTGGGACACACCAGTGTCTCACGCAGTGGAGCTGCAGGAAATGTTGGCTCAGAGCCACGAGATACTGGAGCAACGTCATGCCGAGGAGTGGAGCGCATCAGAGCCCCGTGTAAAGACAACGGATCGCAGCCACACTGGTGAGTCACCCCACCTGATAGACCCCCATCCGAGGACTGAGCCGGGAACAATTACGGCTACTTGCGAGGCTTTGGCAGCTGTGGGTGGTGCGGTGGGCTTTTGCTGTTGGTCGGGAGACGGAGCGGGGCTAATGCGGAGCGTGCTAACCTCGGTGGGGGAACAGACAACAAGCTACAAACGTGCTCAGATGGCTCTGACTGTCACGCTGCACAAAAACAAAAGCAACACTTATTCTTCCAAACTGTCCATCATGCTGGTGTGCTCTGGGACGTAGAGTGTAAACCAAAGGAAATACTTGGCAGTTAATTAAACATACGCAGCCTTATTTCCAAATACGATCAGATCTCTGCACTTCTGCTGGATTCAAACTTGGACTATCTCTGTTTAACAGAATCATGGCTTCATAGCATGATGTGGATCATAACACCAAATAACACCAAAACCAACATGTAAAAAAACAAAAACCCATCAAGCTGGAAGCTCATGAATTTTGCCACAATTTTGCTTCTTTTCTGCCTTCTTCCGCCCAAATAATGAACTTGGTGAAAGTAGATTTGCTTAGGCAGCTTTGCTTAGCACTTAGGCAGCTGCCCCCGCAACCCGACTCTGGATAAGCGGCAGAAGATGAATGGGTGGATTTAACCCAATTATTGTGCATTTACCTTTACTGTAGCATAAAAAAGTTGCTGGTTATCTGACAGGTGGTGAAACGTATAGGATGTATTTTTCCTAATTTCTCTGCAACCTTTCACAGGCTTGTGAACCGTCCTCCAAAATGACACCTTGTTCATCTTTTCTCTTTAACCCAAAAACAAAATAAAAATAAAATCCAACAAGCATATCTTAATCCATTTGTTTGGAGAGGAAAACTTTTCTTCTGCTATAGTGTCCCACTCCGGCAGCCTCTTCTGCAACCCTCACGAAACTAAAATAAAGCAACTCAATCGGAAACATGCGGAAGTGGTGTAACGTTTTCATAGAAGATATGAGCTGATGTGGATCTGATGCCAACAACAAGTCTGTAAAAAGTTGGAACAGGAGCAACAAAAAGCTGGAAAAGTAACTGGTGCAAATCAGAAACAACTGTGTGAGCATTTGACAACTAATTATGTTAACTGGTAACAGGTCAGTAACATGACTGGGTACAAAAGGAGCATTTCAGAGAGGCAGAGTCTCTCAGATGTAAAGATGGACTCATGGACTCAGGAACACTTCGAGAAATCAGTCTGTGAACATAGTTCACTCTGAAATCCACAAAGATCCATCATTAAAAGAAGCCAGATGTGAACAGTATCCAGAAAACCGCCATCTTCTCTGGACCAAAGCTCACTTAAAATGGTCTGAGGTAAAGGGGAAAACTTTTCTGTGGTCAGATGGATGAAGATGTGAACTAGTTTGTGGAAACATGGACGGCGTGTCCTGCAGACTAAAGAGGAGAGGGAGCATCCAGC
>JBAFTA010000007.1:30172054-30187127 GCA_036919975.1 Melanotaenia parkinsoni | reverse complement strand
ATTGTGTGTAGAATTTTGAGGTAAGAGCTTAATTTAATATAATTTGGAATGAAGCTGTAACATAATAAAATGTGGAAGCGCTGTGAATACTTTCCGGATGCACTGTACATGTATGTACATTTAAAATAACTTCTAGGTCTGGAAAAGTTACTTTTAGAAGAAATGAGATTCCTAGTTTCATAATACAAGCATTTTTTGAGAATCATATTCTGTGAATCTTATGCTGTAGCTGCGTCTGTGTGTGTGTATACTGTAACACAGTTTTAACAGTTTTGGTTTCGGCTGTTCACAGCTTCATGTCTCTGTCTTTGTGCTGAACTGAACTCCTTGCAAGTAAATTTTATTCTACCAAGATTCCGTTGGTCTGCCGTTCCTGACTAAAGTCTCAGATTATTTTTATCCAACAGTTACTCTGATAATAAAGTGAAATATTTTTCAGATACCTGGAATTAAATGTTCGGTGATTTTGTAGCTCCATCATCATCTGGAAGTTGTAATGCACATGGAAATGTGTAACTGAGGCTAAATATTGTTGAAACTTCACTTATTTTTCTTCTTTGTACTAAAATAAAGGAGGAAATGTAGATTTTACATTACTTATAGGTTTTTATGCGGTTATTTAACTCCTCCGACCAACTGGAGACAAGATTGAGCTGAAAGTTGAACCTGAACTAAAATGAACCATCTAAATGATCAGATCACACTATGATGTGCTATTTACCTTATAATTAGTATCATTTGTAAGAGCTATTAGCTAAAAATAATAAAGGTGGGACTTAATGGGACATTTTTGTCCCCAAAAAGTGAGGACAACAACAATACTGACATCAAAGGGTCAAAATCCTTCAAGTTTTTTGAATGTTTGGTACTTTTGAGCAGGACTGAAGCTGTTTAAGAAAAAGCATAAAACACACTAATTTGCAGTTTCACACAAGGTTTATGAAAGACCAAACCATCTGGACCTCCTGGAGAAAACTTTGAGGTTGAGACTGATCAGGTTTTACTTGATGGATGGCAGTACGTCACTTCCTGGGTACCTTAAAAACCTGGCTGCGAGGCGTCTTGTTGCCGTTGTAGCCCATGTCGTTGCCGTTGTTAGGAGAGGAGGGTCCCAGCCGGAAAACATGGCAGAAAATTCGCACGATTCTCAGCAGACTCTTCATCTGAGCTTCGTAGCTACTGGACAGACTGTAAGGAGACAGGAAGTTGATGCATCACATGACAACTGGCAGACATTGTGTCAGACTACAGGTCCACAACAAACCATCTGGACCTCCTGGAGAAAATCTGAAGTGGAAGTTGAGACTGACTGGGGTACATGATCAGTTACAATGAAGATACTGAGGTCTGGCCAACGGGAGTAGCTCACACCATCTTCTCCTCTGAAACAAATTTTACCATCTGGAACGTCCCCTAGAGAAGAAACTGAGTCCACCTGTCTCCATCCCTCCAATCCCTCCACATTGCCATGATTACAGGATGCTGGCCTAACTTTCCTTACCACAGATGTTTTGCTAGTCAGCAGCCAATCAGCCACGTTTATTTCAGGGAACAAAATCCATGTTAGAAATCCACCATTTAAGTCTGTTTAATCATTAATCTTTCTATTGTTTTTTATTAGTTCTGGGCAACAGTTAAGGTTTTTAATGGTGATAAATCACACGATTTTCTGTAATTATTCACATTGTTTTACACTAATGTAGAGCATTCCATCACTCAGAAAGGAACAGATGGGACACATCGAGAACTTTGCTTTTGATTTTCTATGAGCTTAAATGTCCGATGGATTCCTCTCAACAGAGACAGAGAAACTTCTCCCCAAAGAGGGACAGAGTCTGGCTTATGAGCCTGCACTCAGGTATTTACAACTTGGTTTGATGTCCAACAGAACAGAACATGTCAATTCTTGTCAGAAAGGACTGAGAGTTGAACCTTGCTTTAACTATGATTTGGGGAGTTATGAACAAACCTCCTGCAAACCCACAAACTGTCATTGGGATGATAAACTATCATGCGAACCGTACTAATGTTTATCTGTTCCGGATGTAGGTCCAGAACCGATGACATGGAACTCCTTTCTTTCACCCTTTTGGTTCCTCAAACTGATCAACTAACATCCCACCAGGGTTTTTCTTCCACTGCCACCATCTTTGTATCCCTGCAGCTCTTATAACAAAGACTTTGTTTAACTAACATTCCAGGTGGGTTCTGATAGTCTGAAACGGGTTTTACACTTCATCAGAAACGCCCTGATCAGATCAGGAAAAGACTTTTTTATCTGAGATATAAAAAAGGAAGCAAACCATTCAAGTCAGGATTCAAGATCAAGAATCCTGATCAAGTCAGGATCAGGCCTGATATAATGTTTAATCAGTATGAGTTTATTTATGTTTATTTTTGGTTTAAAAACACATTTTTGTAAAAACAAACAGCTTTTTACAGCAGTTTTCTTTTTACACACAGCAGTTAAATATTTCTTAATTAATTTGAGCTTAATTTGAGCCGGATCCGCCACCCGCTTTGTCACTACAAAAAATCCCCTGAATAAAAAATAATATAAATAAATGTTTGTTTCGTGTTTAAAATAGTTTTCTGTTTTGTTCTTGTATATTCCCACCGAAGTCACACTAAAAAAATCTTGTGTTTGCATAATTTAGAGGTATTCTAAGGTGAATTTTAGGCTACAGAAACGGAGGGAGGGAGCGGATCTGGTCACACAGGAGCGCAGTGATTTAGAGATTGCAGTTAGCTTTCACTCAGACACAAAAAAATGTAAAAAAGAAAGTTTTTGATTATTAGATCTTGCAGTATACTCAGCAAGAAAAGAAACGCAAGTTAGTTAACGTTGGCTTCTCTCATGGTTACAAAGTGACCGCATGACAGAATAGTCTGATGAAACACGTGACATGTGCACACGCTAGTAGTTCATCATCTATAATAATTACCCAAAGTTTAATTTTCTGGTCTGTTGCTCAGTACCTATAATTAAATTTTCTATAGTTTAATTTCTGTGTGTGAACATAATTTTATATCATACATGTCCCACAAGTTGCTTAAGTTGGCTTTTCTTGTTTTTACATGGTCATTTTATGGTGGAGTGGTTGTTTCATCCAGTTGATTTTTGTTAACTTATAATCCGAAGAATACTGTTGCTGTTTATGAAAGCAATGTTGCGGTGTCGGCCTAGTTTGTTTTTTGTTTTTTAATCTTTACATTTTACACCCAGTGCTATGTAAACGCTGATGTGGTCATGTTTTTTTTGTTTTTTTTGACAGGTCAAATTAAATGAAATTAAATTAAATATTGCTCTGTTATGCACACTGTGATCTTTGGATTTACTTAAAGGGGTTAGTACCTTGGCCGTGTTTGTGTGTCTGTGTGTGTGTTCCGTCACTTCGAGTGTGTAATGTGTGTTTATGTCCTACATCAACTACAGTGAAAATATCTGATTTAATTGTTTTTGTTTCCCTCTAAGGACCAGGGGCAGCTGCAGATTCTGCAGGCTGTGGGAAGCTTTTTATCTAGTTGTATGTATTTGTTGCATCACTTTTGTTTTAAAAGACTTTTTTTTCCACACTTTTTTTTAAAGGACCACAAGGTGATCAAAGATTGCGGGAAAACAACACAGTGGCTGGGGAAACCTAGTCCTGATTCTAGATCTGTACCTGGGGCTCTAACTCCAGACAGTCCCTCTATTTTATCTGGTTTATAAAAGACTGAAGGTGTGTGGTTGTACCTGAGAAGCTTGTGTCCGTTGGTGGTGGCCACTTCAGCCAGACTGGTCAGGACCCGGTGGTAATGGCCATTGCTCTGCTGGGAGACGTGCTCCAGAACCTGCCGGAGCTACAAACACACTCTAATCAGTACTGAATCTCATCTAGAAGAGTGTCTCTTTGACGGAGCAGATGGATGAATCACCATATTCTCCTTAATATCCTCATTCTGGGTCATCTGGATCAGGGTCTGGAACAGTCTACTGTGGTGCTGGATCAGGATCTCACAGGTTTCCCCATAGCCTCCCTGAGAAGAACACAGGAGCTACAACAGCTACCGAACATCAAGAAAAGTGGGCGGTAAGAAGTCCTGATATGTTTACCTGTACACATAGATCCAGAGGAGTGACCCCGTTCTTGTCAGCTAGGTATTTGGCCCCCCGGGAGAGTAGGATCTGAGCCGTGTCCCTCTGACCATGGCTAAGAAACAGGATAGGATTTATCAAGCTGTGGTCATCATGGGATGTTTCCATGTTTCTGACCTGTTACCTGCAGGCAAAGTAAAGAGGCGTGGCTCCGGAGACGTTTGGCCGGTTGATGTCCGCTCCGCTGTCCAGAAGACACAACACCGTCTGGGTAGACACGTTTTCATACCACAGCTCAGCTCCGGAGTCATAAAAAAACCCAACAGGAACATAGCAAGAGGTTATATCCTCCAGGAGCAGCTGATCAATGATCAGCCTCGACCGATATCTGAGGGGCCGATGTTGGATGAGGAGGAGACAACTGACTCTACATGGACACAGCGATTCGTTGGATCAGAGATCCTCCCCCCCGGTGAGTCTTCAATAAGGACAGCATGATCTATACAGGACAACTCATAACTAGAAAAAAAAAAAACAGATTCGCTTCACATTCATAAGTATCCATAAAGAACTGAGCTGAGTTGCCCCATATTAGTAATACTGCCCTTACAGATGACTGAATACTGACTGAAAGAGAGAAATTCTCTCTGAACTAGGGCTCAGTGATTAATCGAATTTTAATCTCAATTACGATCTGGGTTTTCAACGATCGTAAAAATGAAATGCTCTGATTATTTGCTCCTTCTCATTTTACTCTTGTGCTGTTTTCAGTTGCAAATCGAGCTCAGCTGGCATTGCAGCTCTGCTGCAGGCTCCTCACACAGCCCCAACCACTTTGCTTTTATTCAGCACGAGTTGCAAACATCTCCCAAGTTAAGGGCGGGACACACGGGAGGCGACGTCGCTCTTTCTCCATCATTTTCTGTGGAACTTGTGCTATGAGGCGAAAATCGCTGCCTTCCTCTAGCCAAGCGACATATGTGCATGTGAAATGTTGCGCTTGTTCACATAGGCGTGCACACGGGGGCATGCGATGCGACACAAGAAAAGAGAAAAATGCTCAATTTTTGTGAGTCGCGACTAAATAATCCACCAGCTCCCAGAGACACAGAGAGATAAACAAAAGACAAAGACCAGGGCTCAATTACCACAGTGAACAACCCGGGATTTAAGAAACTCACCAACACTTTGGACAAACGGTGTCACTGCCATGTCGTCACCATTTTCGCCAAGTGTGCCTCCCTGCCCTGTGTGATGAGTGCTGGTCTACGACAAACAATCGCTACGTGGTACTATTGTACGTGGTGGAAAGAAACTAGTCTGGATTACCACAGACACATTGCCCCCCCACCCCATAATCGAGCAGCCCTAATCTGAACGTTATGTGGATGATTGGACTTTAAATTAGAATATCGAAATGGTTCAGACAGGACGAGTCTTTACAGAAAAATTATTGCGTTGGTTAAATGCTAGTTGGTAACCGTGGCAACAGAAACTCAGACACCGGGTTGGAGACACGCCAGGTGTGTCGCTGTGAAAGCAGGTGCAGGCTTATTGGGCTCCGTCAGTCCAGGAGAGACGAGAATGGAGCAACATTTTGTCGTCCCGCAACGTCCCAACCAGCAGTGGTCAGTGTCCACAAACATTAAACTCCGTCCTTTAAACGCCACGGTGGACATGCCAGTATCTTTATGAAATGTCACAATCAACGTCAATGTTGCATTTAATTTTAAATAAGTCGTCGCCTGTCTTTCTGTTTTGATTACCTTACTTACATACGTGAATGGTGGATAACATTATAAAAACGATTTAGGATAGACTTACTTGCTCTATACACATTTAATGATCAGAGTGAGTGGTGGATAATATTTTTTACAATCTAAACGATGTAGGAAACGATCTGTGGACTTTCATTGTTTCATACAAAATGTTGCATCATCCTCTACACACACAAGCTGTAAGAGCTTCACCTGCCCTCTGAAATGTTTGTGTCACGTAACATAAGGTTAAGCAATCATCTCCTTCCCTCCACTGATCGGGTCTAATACAACAACTGGCCGACCGAGCTGCAGGTTCTGTGTCAGAGTCGGTTACCTTGGTAACGTGTCACAACAAAATAGTCCACTAAGCCGCTTCTTGTGAATAACCTACGATTTTAACGATAAAGAACAACATTAATGTATTAATAATTGATTTAATATTTATTTATTTTGTAAGTGACCATGTTATAAGCGGGATAATGCCCTTTGAGGTGTCCATTATCATAAATTAATGGATGACGCGGAGGCGTGATCCGTCCCACGTGAAGCGGAGCTGTGTATATAAATACTGTTTCCGTCTTTTTCTGTTATTATTATTATCTATTGTACAAACTGTTTTTTGTGTCTTTGTTTTTTATTTTGTCTATTGTTTAATGTCTCTTTTACTTTGTGTTTGAGCTGCTGTAACTGTGAAATTTCCCCACTGTGGGATCAATAAAGGATCGTAGCTTATCTTAAATAAAAATCTGAAACTGTAAAAAAAAAAAAAAAAGTTTTGACCTTCACTGGAAATATCTGAATCTGAAAGTATAAGATCTGAATCCGAAACTTGAAAAAATATATATAAATAAGTAACTGCTGAAAATTTATAATTAAGGTTTATATGTAACAATACAACAAAATTATCCCATTTAAATTCAAATTTATATAAACATATGATGCATTTTGTTTTATTTTAAATCCAATTATTTGTTTTTCAAAGTTCAGAGTAAAAACGTGACTTTCATTTGCTACAGAGTAGCTCTAATGTAGAGACTTATCATTAGCACCATATCATTAACACAGGGCTGGGGTGAAAAATACTGGGACACATCTAACAGCAGAGGGACTCTCTGGACTAAACTGGTTAAAGAACTGAACTTTGTTCAGTACTATCCAGGAAGTGTTTCTGTGGGATGTCTGCAGTGGTCTTACAGTTTTGTGTCCATTCTGACAGGCTACATGTAGAGCTGTCTGTCCCATAGCATCCTCCACGTCCACATTGAAAACATGCTGAACCAGATCATGAAGAAGTTCTGTCCTCCCGTTCACAGCCAGCCAGTGAATCTGCAGGAGAGATTCATACAGAGGCTCTTTAATCGGATCCCGGGTTACTACTTTCAGAAGAGAAACCTGATCCACTCACAGCAGTCAGACCCTCGTTGTTGCAGATGTTGACATCAGCATTATACTCCAGTAATTTACCCATGCACTTCTTCTGTCTGAGAAAACATTTGGTTGGTGTCAGTAAACAGTTGTGAAGATACAGAGCTGATGATTTTAGAAAAGACGCAGTCTGAAGTGACTAGGCATGATAGAAACCGGTTTAAACATATTTAACATGTGTGATCATACCCATTCCTAGCAGCGAGGTGGAGAGGGGTGCATCCTGAGATGTCCTGGTAATTTGGGTTGGCTCCTCGCTTCAGCAGCAGAACCAGACACTCCACAGACCCACAGCTGTATCGAGCAGAACCAAGAGAGTCTGAGCAGCTTCCTCAAAAACCTGCGTCGACTGCAGGAAAATGTGCTATGTAGGTTCTACTGTAAACCACAGTCTGCACTGGAAGCAAGTGGAGACACTGAGTCTGGGTCTGGTAATTCCTCTAACAGGGTTCATCACCCAGGAAGGATTTAACCCTTTCATACTGGTCAGTTGACCTGTTTGACAGCAATATAAACACCCTGAACATCTCTCTTTTAGCCCGAAATTTTTCCTACAAATACCCAAAATAGACAAAAACGGAATGATTTCAAATTTTATACTTAAATGAAGACGCCACAGGTGTTTGTACACTGAGGCTGTTTAGAGGCAATGACACATACTATGAAGCCACCAAATATGATCAGTATGAAAGGGTTTATGCTCTTCATATCATGATGACCTGTTCATTTTACTGATTCAGCAGGATGATTTCAGGAAATATTTTAGCCATGATGTGTGAAGTGAGGATAGGAATAAAAACCTACAGCACAGAGAAATGCAGCGTTGCATTCCTTTAAACCTCCGAAGAGTGATAGAACAACAAAACAAGGAAGAGGAAGATTAATGTCTTATGATGATGACGCCAGACAGCTGGCCCAGCCAACATGTATTTTATAGACTGATCCTAAACTACCAGCTAACACAGGCCAGACAGGTTTTACTGAGTCAAGCATGAGTTGATTTTGTGAGAATAGTAGGTAAATAACTGGAAATGAGGAAAAACTGAGTCTAAAGAGTTTCTGTTGTGTGTTTGTTCTCCTAAAAGACCTGAGAGAATGATGTGCGGATGAGAAAAGGCTTGGTCACTGTTGATCTGTGTGTTATTTCTACACAGTTCCGTTAGTAATAAATGTAATAAAAATGTCTTAAGGCGGATTTATACTCGCGCGGGTCTGCGTGCGGTCGGTTAGCGTAGCTGACGCTGGTGAGTGTGTTCTCACACTCGAGTGTAGGGGGAACGCGTCCAGTTTGGTTCAGCGTCTTATTAGCATCTGGAAGATAATGAAGAAACAATTCCATCATCAACTTAATCCACTGGGTGTTGTTGTAAAAGATAGCAGTTACTACACAAATTCAGCGAGAACCCTAACCCTTATAATCCCAAACTGACCAATCATAAGGGAGTACATCTGTGTAACCGTCTGCATAGCAGGGGTACATGTCAGGTCTGGAAGACGGCGGTGACGCAGACGCCACGCAAGTATAAATCCACCTTTAGAGTTTTAAGGGTTAATGGCAAATGGTCTGTATTTATAAAGCACTTCACTGTATCTGGAATGATACTCAAAGAGCTTTACACAAAATCACAATGACCCATTCGCACACACACTCACACACTGATGGTGGAAGCTGCCATGCAATGCGCTCAACCACGACCCATCAGGAGCAAATTGGGGTTCGGTGTCTTGCTCAGGGACACCTCGACATGAGCTTGACAGGCGTTTTGTAGCCTGACAACCCTCAGGCTACAAAACGCCCACTCTACCCACTGAGCCACGCCGCCCCTGTTTATATGTGTGTGTGGGATTTGAGCATCTTACTTGGCTGCGATGTGGAGCAAACTTCTCTTTACCCGTCCAAAGGCGTAGTTTACATCAAACTTGGAGTTGAGGAGCAACTCTGAAACTGACCTGAGACAAAAAGAAAAAAAAAAAAAACGGTGTTTATCTGTGACGTGGTAAAAGACAACAGGACACATGGACGGCTGACGTACCTGTGCTGGTCAGCCATGACCATCGGCATGAGTGTGTAGACTGCAGTCTCGTTGTCTGAGGAGGGAAAAACAGAAGAGGAACAAAACCACCAGACCAAATTACTCCAACTGAGAAGATATCAATAAAGTAGCTCTCAATTATTTATTTCAATTTTATTTTATCTCATATTTAATTTTTTTTTCACCACAACAATGATCAAAATGTGTAATGTAACTTTATTTATCCAGCACTTTAACATCAACAACAGATGAAACAAGGTACTGAGCATCAAAGAAATAAATATTAATGAAAATGCAGCTAAAAACACTAGATAATAAAAAAATTAACATCTTTTCTCTGCCCTTTACAACCGACAACTTCAGGTGGTTTAAGATCAGCTTTAAGGGAAGATATTCTAGTTCACACTTGGCCACTAGAGCGAGACCGCTCCATTAAATTATCTTCTTTTTGATTCAATCCTCCATTCTGACCTGCACATGGAGACAGTGGAGCGGAAAACCTCCATCAGAACCAAAACCAGGAAGGAAAACCTCCATCAGAACCAGAACCAGAAAAGAAAACCTCCATCAGAACCAAAACCAGGAAGGAAAACCTCCATCAGAACCAGAACCAGAAAGGAAAACCTCTATCAGAACCAGAACCAGAAAGGAAAACCTCTATCAGAACCAGAACCAGGAAGGAAAACCTCCATCAGAACCAGAACCAGGAAGGAAAACCTCCACCAGAACCAGAAAGGAAAACCTCCATCAGAACCAGAACCAGGAAGGAAACCCTAACTAGCTTCAGTGAAGTAGTAGCAGACCTTTGGACAATTAACATAAGAAGCAATCTATTAGTAACGTGAAGAAAGGAACATGTCAGGTGTCACACAGCAAGAATAACCACTTCCAGCAGTTTGGATGAGACCTAGCAAAATGGTAACCATAGCAACCACAGTTTGTCCAGTCTCCTCCTCTTCCTCTGGAGCATCGTGTATAGCTGGATTAAACTCAGTCCTACTCATCCTTACTAAGTGCTGGAAGTCGTAATTACATGTTTAGTATGTCTGGTTTCGGTCTGGTGCAGACTGTTTCTGACGTTTTACAGAGTTGAAGTTGCACAAAATGAACCAGGATCTGTTTCCTGGTCAAATATTGAATTATTAACCCTGAATTTATCCTCCTATAAAATCATAATTCATTTGGTAAATGGGGCCCGCCCACAGCGATCAATTACCCCTCCTGAGCCCCAATGAATGCACTGAAACGCCAGTCTGTTTACAGTATTCATCCACATTATCATATGAAACAGAGCCGTAGGGCGTATAAGAATAATAACTATGTCACCGCTTACACGTTCATATCAAGAAGCTTCTGCTTCATCTGTTTGTATGTCAGTTATCCAAGTACTTCCAGTCCCTTTTACGTGAAAACTAAATTCTGGTTTTCATGTTGTGGTTAAAATGAAGATCCAGGTTCAGTGAGGTGCTTCACCCACTTCTACATGGATCTGTTTCTCCGCGAGTCCCAGATGTGTGGTGTTACCTTCAGGAAGTTCTACGGTCCTGGCCCGGCGGAGGGAGCGGGTCAGCCGGTTGAGCTGCACGTTGAGCTGCTCCATCGCCCGTTCCATCATAGGCGAGCGGTCCACGGGGAGGAAAGGCGGAACGAAGCCTCTCCTGTCGGGTTTATCTGGTTCTGATGCAGCCCTGTAGATCCTGGACGTCGTCCATTGACGCCAGCAGCTGTTGGACGGTTCCTTCTGCGATTTATTGAACGATAATCTTCGTTGCACCAGAACAGGGTTACTGTCCAGTTCCTGACACTTCCTGTTGTGATTACGTCAGAACGCGGGGCATTCTGGGCTTTGTAGTTTTAAAGAGTAGACGTGCACTTCATGGCCGCCCTGCAGATAAAATTGATCAACTTATTTATCTGAGTCATTCCTACAATCCCATGCCATTTGAGTCTCCATGACGTTGCATGGTATATTTTATTTAAATAACATCTGGATTTAAATTCAGAAAATCACATATTTAATTTTACACCCACATCTACAATAAACGATAAAAATATTAATAAAAATTGTTACTAAAGATATTTTTTTCTTTTTTTTTGCAAACAGGCCAAAGTGACCTGTCCCCACTCTTGTTTGCTCAATTACAGTTACAAATAAAATTCATAAAAATTAGACCATTTCTACATATTTTGTTATTTTTAAGTAATGTTTTTGTCAACTTTCTGAGCAAATTTAATATTTTAATAATAATATATTTTTAATGCTTTAAAACTTTCAATTAAGTTCCACCCCTGTGTTGATCCCCCCCCTGTTACTCTGATGAATACCTCTTTAAATGCAACCATTGACTATTCCTCTAGTCACATCATCTTCAGGAAGTAACAAAAGATTTTTGGAGAGAAATGTTTAACAAGAAGCTCAGTACGTATCTCTCTTCATTCTACTTTTTTTTAGCCCTTCAGAATGGCTCTCTGATGTGGTAAAGCAGAACTTGTCCACTCTGTTATACAATTTTATTGTTGAATTTAACCATTTTTAGCTAAATTTGAAATGTGGTTAATAAATATGTTGTAAATCTTCCTCTGTGGTCATTAGGTACTAGCATGTTTCTCATCCCATGAGTAGCAAAGGCTAACTTTAGCCAAAAATGTCCGTCCTGTTACTGTCCACCCTGTTATTTTGCACAGTAACCAGGTGGACTGCAGAAGGAGATAATTAACTATTTCCAGCATTTATTGGTAGTTTTTCTTTCTTTCTTCCTTTAATTTTTCTTTACATATTAGGTTATTATACTTTGTTTTAAATGAATAGTTAAAACAACGTATGTATTTAGCAACTTTAGGCTTTTCTAAGAAGCGGAGTCAAAAGCCAGGTGCAGAGTTCATGACCTTTGAAAGAAAGAAAAGCAATAGATTACCTGATGAATCCAAACAAAAAGTAAAGGCTTTCTTTTTAAGAGATGATGCTAGTCGTATGACAACAGGACGGAAACAAACTGTGACTCAAAAGACGATTAAAAAGCAGAAACATCTGCTAACTGACACAGTGAAGAAACTGCACCAAGTTTCTTGCAGAACATGAAGACCAAATTTCATACTCCTGTTTCTGCACCTTAAGACCGTTTTGGGTTGTGGAACCCACAGAGGCTGATCGTGAAACCTGTCAGTGCAGGACTCATGAGAACCTATAATTCCTGGCCAATGCCCTGTACAGCCACGGTCTCTCAGCAACAAAAAACCTTGAGGAAATGGCCAATGCACCATGTGCCATACAAAAGCAAAACTCTGTGCAAATGGTGAGTGTGAAGCGTGTGCTACCACAACCCATACAATGCTGAGACCTCCTACAAACAGCGAGATATCCTTAACCCAGTGGCCTCTGGAATAAAGTGTCAAAGTTTAGGATGGAGATGAACCTGGGAAAAGGTCAACAATCACTGTGAAGAAAACTGTGAATATAACAGAAGATGCACTTGCAAGTGAATTCCATGACAGGCTGTTTAGATTTAGGCAGCACATCTTTAATATTCAATGGCAGTATGGGGCCTACTGACAGCTAAGAGAAAACTTAGATTAAACAACTTCTGCAGGAACATGATGTCAAACTTACTGAAAAAAGAAGATCCTTTGGAGTTTTAACTGACATCCAGTCTGGTGGAGAATATCAAAAATTGTGACAGTGGAGTTCTTGGAAGAGATGATTTGACTCTGATTTGGAATTGCGATGGTGCGCCAGTGTTCAAAATCTCTAAATGCAGCATTTGCCCAATTCAGTGCCAAATAATCGAACTGGAGAAAGAGAAAAGGAAAAGGCACATTTTGATGCCAGCATTATGGTTTGGACCAAATAAACCATCCATGTTCACATTGCTGACACCATTAGTTAAAGAAGCTTCATTATTAGAGACTGAAGGTATGGACTGGCAAGACAAAGGACACAGTCGTGTTTCCAAAGTTCTTGTGCTGGTTTGTAGTTCTGACTCTGTGGCTCGTCCATTGCTTCGCAACACTAAACAATTTAATGGCTTTTACGGATGTGACTTTCGCTTGCACAAAGGTGGTAAATCGTATCCATAAGAACAACCTGAACCCCCACTTAGAAATGAGAAGGATCATTTCAGTCATGCAATGTCAGGTACAACTGATGAGCCAGTGTATGGAGTCAAAGGGCCATCTCCTTTAATGCAACTTAAATACTTCCAAATGATAAATGGCTTCATTCCTGAATATCAACACAATGTGTGCCTAGGAGTCACTCGGCAACTCTCTACACTGGTTTGGTACAACAAACAGTGTGTCCCCTTGGTACATGGGTAAAGAGATTGATGAAGTTGATAGGCGACTTGTAAAAATGAAACCATCTGTTGAAATTACAAGGTCACCAAGGTCACCGACTGAAAGAAAGTTCTGGAAAGCTTTAGAGTGGCGAGCATTTCTTCTTTTCTATTCTCTACCTGCATTGAAAGGCATACCCCCTACAAGATTTTGGAACCATTTGTTCCTACTGGTGTTTGGCATTTATACATCATTGCAGGATAAAATAAAGACTGAAAGCATCTTGATGGCAGAGCTAACTCTAAAAAAATTGTCATTGTGTTCCAACGACTGTATACACTTGCTAACATACACTGCTCAGAGTGTCAAACAATGGGGGCCATTATGGGCTACGTCAACCCTTTCATTTGAGTCCAATATGGGCACACAAATGAAATATTTTCATGGAAGACAATATGTCCACTCACAAATAGTCAGAACATTTCTGTTGTGGAGAGAATTGCCAGAAAGGGCCAAGAAGACTATCCACCCAGAAGATGAAAAGGTTCAATCTTTTGTTGAAGGACTTTAGTAGAAGAGAAACAGAAAACTGTAAAATACTAAATGAAAGTGTTGGAGGTTTTGGCCGTCCCAGCAAAACAGTATAAAAATGTCATTCAGGCTTGCCATCACAAAGTTGTGTGGAAATCTAAGCAACTGCTTCTGGTCATGCAACCGTTTTTTGATCAGTGGAGTTTTGTTTCACAGTCAAAACTATGACAGACTAAAGAAGAGATGCAACAGTCCTGTCTGCTTGAAAGATGGTTCATTTTGTTTAATTAATGACTTGGTTATTTTTAAACATACGTGTTCACATCCAAATTCTGCCTTTTGTTCATGTGCCAAACTATGTTGTGTTTTAGTTGAGGTACAGGCCTGTATGTACAGATTCACGGATCAATGTAAAAAGTACTTTCCTATATGAGGTTAAAAAACTGAAACTGTTAAAGCTGTCTGGCCTGATGACAGATGACGCTGTGTACATAACACCATTGTCAAACCCTTATGAAAGGGACTAGAACTTGGTCAATAAGTCAAACATTTCTCTGTTTTTGTGTATGATTTTAAGTTACATAAAGGTAATTTAGCACACACAGTAAACTTTTAAACTCCAGCACTATGATCTTGAACTTTCAAGTTTATAACAGGGGTAATACCTCAAAGCAAATGTGTGTAGTGAAAAATATTTTTATTCTGCTAAATGTAAACACGAGTCACTTGACCTGCTGTACTTCAATCCATATTATTAATACTTTGTAGCAAAGTAAAAAGTATACTTAGTACAAGCGTAACTTGTGGTATTTATGTACTTAGATTTTTTTTTATACTATTCAGTATAAACCGAGTATACTTCACTATACTGTTCTGAAATACATAAAACATAGTATATTGTGATGGCCGCCTAGGCAGCCACACACTGAGCCCGGTCTGGTAACCTTTTCTTCATTTCAGTTAAATCATTTTAT
>JBAFTA010000007.1:30153777-30167084 GCA_036919975.1 Melanotaenia parkinsoni | reverse complement strand
ATGTTGCTTTTAGAAAATGTATCGGAGTAAAAGTATTCAACTCATCAAAAATATGTAGTGAAGTAAAAGTGGAAGTACGGGAAAAAAATAATACTCCAATAAAGTACAGATTTGACTTTTTATTACTTAAGTACAGTAGTGAAGTAGTCCTACTTCGTTACTTTACACCACTGACGTGTAGTACACTTGAATAAACTACTTTTTGCTAAGGGTTACAATTCACTTTTGTAAGATTAAATGATTAGCTTGTTACAGCCTACTTTCATCTAATTATTAAAGCCAGCCGCGTGGTAGCATGTAATGTCAGTACTTAAAGTCAGTAATGAATACAACATCGAATATCCCCTTCAGACAGTACTCTGTCTCTCACTCAAATCACTCAAATCTGCACTGTCTCTATTAAGCTGGATTTTAAAAAAAACATGCATGATCATGCTTTTGTTCTTCCCTTTTTGTCTTTTCATTTTAAATTATGCTTCATACATGTTATTAATGTCTTTGTAAAGCCCTTTGACTCACCATGTTGTTGAACTGTGCTGTACAAATAAAGTTGTTTTGCTTTGAATGTAAAAGGAAATGTCTCGCTGAGTAACTACTTGGTTTAACTGAAAACTCACCCGACCTACTGGTGGGACTGGCACCAACAGGGCAAGAAAACAAGTGAAACCTTTCTAAAAACAAACTTTTTATTGACACAAGACAACAGGGCAAGACAATAAAGTAAATAAATCAGTTTCGGTTTGCATAATGAAATGATAAAAATAAACCTTGGGGAAGGAAAAAAGACAAACTGATGGGTGTTCCTGTCTGCTGCTCCTGAATAAAGATTTTTTTTTTAAATGACTAAATCAACTACAGAACATGAATATAGAACAGCTGTAAGGGTAGAACATGAGCTAATATCAGAGTGTTACCAAATAAGTGAACAAGTATGCAAAGTAGTGTAAAGAGGGAAAAGGAAAGTGATAGTGAGTGAACAGAGATGCACAGGGAATTGGTGAAATATAAGTTAATTAGGAATCAAATTTAGGTGATTACTACTCAGTTATTGGTGCATGGAACATGGAAAGAAAAAGGGGAAAAGGCAGTTTGAATAAATATTTAAAAAGTTTAAATAAAATTTAATGGATAAAAGCCAGTAGGCTCTGGATAATTATCTAACAGGCCATCTGCTCTGTGATTTTCTATTATACGTAATTGAGAATTCATGAAAAGCATTACATACTCCAGAGGTTTCCCTGCTACTACGCATTAAAATCCCTAGTACATGAAAAAACTGTTCACCTTAAAATACAACACAGGACCCTGAAATGTCATCTCTGGGCTAAACATAAGCAGCAATATGAGAACACAGTACGTTTCCATATTGAACATCTATGTTCAATATGACATAGATGTTCATGATCTATGAATAACAATGATATAACAATGATCAGTACACTGAAATAAATAATATAAGACCACACTCATTCAAACTAAAACAAAAAGGCTGTGAGGCATGGTGTAAAAGCACAATAGCTATAACATACAAAGGCAAAATACATTTAAACAAAATTTTATCACATTTAACCGACGCAAATATGTTAATACAGGACGTCCGACAGAATGTACATACATTTTCGTGACTTATAAGACTGATGTTGCGTCGACTTACCTCTGAAACTAATGGTGATGAACTCAGTCTGATCTGGTGTTTGGAACTATTGAACATCTCTAGTATCCCGGAAGTGTGCCGCCATTTTTTGTACACGGCAGTCAATGAGAGTGTCGCGACTCTGAGTAAATCGAGGGCTCTGAGTTGATGTTGAAAGGATACTTGCACTACCTGCAACTCCTTGACTGACACTCCCGGGCATGAAATTTTAGTTTTTCCCATAAACATGCCTCAGGCTGTTATTGGTTTTTCAAGAAAGCTGCTCAAAAGTTATTCAAACGTTTAATAAAGAGAGACATGCTTTGAAAAGACACCTTGAAGCTGTATTGTTTGTCTCAAAATTAAACTCACAATTTCAATAGCTATATTTTAACACTGCTATTTGTGTAGCAAGACTAAGCAATAATTTAACATATCACAAGATTTAAGAAGAAATGTCAATATAACATCATTGTAATCCTTTTTGCTAGCAGTCCTTATATATATTGTGTTGTTGAGTACAGCAGTGCACAGTAAAATCCTGTAAACATACATGTAGTAAAAAAAAATGTAAATAAGCATCAATTAACTGTTTTGTCTGTATTTTACTGTAAAGATAGAAAATGACAGCTTTATGGTGTATTTGCATAAATAAACTGTAAATTTCAGCAACAGCAAGACACCGGTAATTTTACAGTAACTTGCTGCAAGTTCTTTACTGTTTTTTTAATTTTGCTGTTTGACTTTCTGACGATGAATAACAACCAAATTCAGATTAAAATGTGTCACTCTGTTTGTGATCACAGATGATGATGATTTATGGTGTGAGACTTACGAGCACCATTAGAAACATCATCAATAAGAATGATAATGTGGTTTTTCACCTAGATTTCTTTATCAGGAGAACCATGGACCCAGCCGTATTTTTAGATTTTCATGCACATGGTTAGAAGAATATCCAATATAGAAGGAAATGAATGGGTATCCACAGGTTTGATGCATTTGTTGTTCTCTCTTTCCTGTCCTCTCCACCCCAACTAATCGAGGCAGATATCTGCCATCTCCCAGGTGGTTCTGGTCCTTTTTAAAGGGAGTTTTGTATGCTCAGGAAGGGGGACTGAATCAAATTCAAAATTAGATGCATTCTGTTGGTTTTCCTTCAGTGAGCTATTATATATGGGCTCGAATTGATTTGTCTGTGCCGTGTGATGGACTGCCACTTTGCTGGGATAGGCTCCACCTACCCTGCAACCCTGAACTGGACTAAGATGATAGATGGGTGATTTGTCTGATTTGAGTTAAACTGAACTAATTAAATAATAAAACATTCTACATTTTCTATATAACTTAAATTTATGTTTACAATATTTCTTTCCCCACATAACATAATATGTGTGTGTTAGAGCAGCCATATGGGGGCACTGCTCTACAAACAATCACAGTAATGAAAGGCTCAAATAAGAAATGATAAAACCGGGAACATTGATCCAAACTTTTATTGAACACACAAACTGAGCTGGTTTTGAAAAAACACAGATTAGTAAAATGAGTACACTTGCAAAAGTTCAGTGATGAAAACAGTGATCCTTAAAGTAATATAACATATATAGTTGCTTTTAATAAAATGAATAAAAATTTATAATTCGATAAAGAATCATGACCTAAAAAACTTATCAAATAAAGTAGGAAAAACGTGTTTTCAAAGAAACAAAACCCGTTTTCCTTTCTAAATTACTTCTAGCGTTCTGTAGCCTGTTTAAAGGCTGTGTTAATGTTTCAGTGATGTATCCAGATAAAAAAATACACAAAAACAAAGTGTTCTTGTTATTCTTTACTAGGCAGCTGCACCTCCTCGCTGGAAGTGTTGGGAAGTGGTTGAGACATAGAAGATTCCTCAAACACATCATCCTCCATCCCTTCCTCTATAGGCTTCATTTTAGTGGATGATTTGGTGTCGGGTGATTTTTCTAGAAATACATAATAAAACTGCATCAGTGCTAGGGTTAGAACATAGGCAGTTAGAATGAAACAGAGAACAAAACTTCACACTGATGGTTGTCATTCACCCTGAGAGTCCACAGCACAACGAATGAATGTTTGTGTTGATGATGAAGCACTCCTCTGTTGAAGCTGCTGCTCAGAAATTAAAACATGAAGAGCAAAACTACAACATCTGGTTGGTCTCTTTCTGAAGATTATTTCACCCTGCTGGCTTTGACTTCAACCATATTGGTAACTGAATTAGGAGGGAACAAGTTTTTGTTCACTAATCAAAATAACATATTTTTTCCACAAAAAAAATAAATAAATAAATAAAAAATACAGGGATTCTGTAGTTTTTTTTGCTGGTACATGAATGAAGAGTAAATTGTGTTTTTCATATCATTTTCATGTCATTTTTCCAGCCACAGAGTCAGCTGAGGATCTACTAACACTGTTGACCTTTTTTGAGCCATTTTGGTTATCAAACATTATTAGAGTTATTATTATTATAATTGTTCTTTCCTTTTTGTCACAATATGTCATCTAAGTAGATTATTTTTGGATTTTATGTAAGAAATCTTCACAAGCATCTAAACTAATGATGAGAGAGGAAAACAAACAAAAAAAAACATAAATGTGAGTGTATTTATCTTGTTTGTTAACTGGTATTAGCAGTTACCTTCAGAAGTCACATGATCATTAAAATCAGCAAACGTGTATACATCCAAATAAAACCCAACCTGGATTTAATTAAGTAAACAGGTAAGATCCTCCCATTGGCTACTCCCTGCATGGATGATGATGTTTAATAAGTAAATTAACCCCAACTGATGCAACGAGTAGCTTCTCAATTCTTAAACAACCGTGTCCATCATGTGGTCATGGAACAGATGTTTGAGGTCAAATCATTGGCATCAAGCAGAGAAAACATCTGAGATGCAGAAACTACAAAAACTGGGTTCAGAACTGGCCAACACATTATTAAATACTGGAAGGATAGTGTAGAACCATCATCTTCCAGGAAGAAATGTGGTCAGCTATAGTGAAAGTAATAACAGTTCCACATGAACAATACAAAAGGAAAAGGGATTGGGACTGAACAGCTGTGTTAGCCATAAGAAAACCACTGTCAGTGAGGCAAATCAGACAAATATATGGCTTCAATTGTTGAGACTGCACTCTGGAGCAATGGAAGAAGGTTTTTCTGGTCTTTGATGAGTCCAGATTACCCATTACACAGTTCCATGGTAAGATGGTAAGAAGAGCGGCAGATGAAATGATGCCGCTATCATGCCTAGTTTCTACTGTACAAGCCTGTGAGGGGAATCTATGTTCTGGGTTGCTGCAGTTGGTCAAGTCTAGGTTCAGCAACTTTATGTGTCCAAAGAATGAGTTCAGCTGACTAACTGAATATACTGAATCCACACCATCACCAGACAACAAACTGTTACACCTGTACATGAAAGCACCAGAAAATTTCCTACAACTTTTAGAAATTTTGGGGTGAATTTTTGTGATATGCTGGAGGTCTGACTCTCCCATCATCACAAAATCTTGGAGTAAAATAACTACAACTCTGGATGGAAACAAATATAGCAGAACTTATCAAGACAACTTAATAGAGAAAGCTGCTGGAATCACACATAAGGCATTAGATTGTACAACTTGTTTTGTGATCAAGCAGTGTACAAACCTGCTCCTTAAGGTCCAAGAGTTTGAAACGCATAAACAGGATAAAACCTGATTTGAACACTTGATTCATTTACAATCACACAAAAATGGGCATGTATATATTAAACTCTGAATTAATAAGACAATAGGGATAAATTTATGCTTGAAGACTGCTGCTGGTAGAGGACTGTCCTCCAGAATTTAGAGATTGAACAAGGAGGAGATTAATCAGACAAAAAAGAGAACAAAAGACTCCCTAAAGGAGAGACAGCTGGATGTGGCCAAAGTAAGTTATCAGCTGGACTTTAAGGACAAGTAGACAGAAAAAAGACATTAATGACAAAAACCTGAAGACCTAAAGGAGACTCCCTAAATATATAGAACTCCTCCGATCAGAGGAGATAAAACTTAACAACCAATAGTGAAGCACAGTAGTGGCAGCATCATGCTGGGGGATGGAGATAAATCCAGGAAAGTTTAAAAAAAACAAACAGATGTTACACTGGAATGGAGGTCCATCTTCTAGCAGGAAAATGACCCTCATAACCCCAATGAAGTAACACTGTCTGGGTTACATGTGTTGGAATGAATGAGTCAAAGTCCAGACCTCAATCCACCCAAGGATTCGTGGCTAGACTATTAACATTAAGAAAATGATTCCATTTAAACCTCTGGTGGGATGCAATCATTCTTCATGAATCCCTGACAGAAACCAGAAAAACCAGAGAGGCACAGGGAATCTTAGAAAAAAATCTTTTGATTTAATTACAAAAAGCAAAAAAACTCCATGAAAGTTTCGGGCCCATAAAATAGGTCAACAACACAAACTTCAACATAGTACTGAAGCACTTATTGACCTAATAAACTGACACACACGAGAAACATACTGGCTTATCATCATCAGTTTGTGATGCTACCGCTAGCTCATGCTGCTTCTGGTCAGCTCTTTTGGATGTTACTAAAATGAGCTAGTTGCATCCATACTGGTAGCTCAGCACTACGGTGGCTAAGAAGTGCAAAACACAAATTTGTAAATGTTTTTTGAAATACAATTTTGTTTCCACTGTAGGCTTACCTATCTGACCTTTTTGCTATTACCTACCACCTCCTATCAGTCAGGAATGCAACAGAATATTAGAATATTAGCATCTGTCAGCAACAGAATGTTAGAACAGGCAGGAGGTTAAGTCCTCTACAACTGGTTTGAAAGGGTCATGACGTGGTTACAAAGTGAACGGGACATATTTAATCCGGGGGTGAGGGTGGGGGGCTTAGAATGCAATAAAAGAGGTGGTCTTACAGCTTTGCCAGGTAATTGCTCAGTCTGAGGGAGTAGTCACAGCTGGAGGTGGGACAGGAGGAAGACCGTCAGAGAAAAAAGTTCAAGCTATCATATTATTATTATTATTATTAATTAATTAATTATCTTCTATCGGATTGGTGGAAAGTTTGACAGGAAGTGGCTTCATCATACTCTTAGCAACATAGTAGTGATAGTGATCTTAATGATGAAAATGTGATAAATAAGGGTATTCCCATGGATTGTGAACCTCATGAACAGCATATGCAAAACTTATGCAGATCACCTAAACTAGGGGTGTCCAGCTTCAATCCTCAATAGCTGCAGTCTTGCAGATGTCTCCCAGCTCCAACGCACCTGATTCAAATGAAATGGCTCTCCTCAAAAGCTTGTTAAGTTCTGCCCAACCATTAATCGGATTCAGGTGTGCTGCAGCAGGAAACACTGAAAACCTGCAGGACTGCAACCCTCGAGGACCAACTTTGGACACCCCTGAAGGATAAGCTACGAACATGAAACCTGGGTGTGAACAGTTTAGCTGACTCCATCACATGATCTCCACCAACATGAGGAACTCAATGAACCCGAACATGAGATGGACTGGCTGTCATTTCCTGTTATCAGATGTCCTCCATGTTCCCTGTGGAACCAAACATTCCTTACGGAGACTTACGGAGAGAGGATCCAGCAGAACCTCCTCGTAGGATCTGGTTCAGGACGTCATCCGTGTCGCTGGTGCTGGCCATGCTATTCCTCATCTGCATCATGGACAGCTGGGAGCACAGACTGGGCTGACGGTCCATCTTCTTTACCGCCTAGGACACATTCACCATCATCATCCTCAGTGATATCAGCACAGCCAGAAACTTTACTCTGAAACAGTCTCCAACTGCCGTGTTGGACCCACCTTGTCGCTGAGCGTGGGGTCGTTCAGAGAGTACAGCTTATTGGTGATGTCTTTACCGATGAGGTATCTGAACACCTCATTGAGGAAAGTGTCTGATTCCAGAAAGTAAGTGAGCCTCTCACGAGACCAACACAAGAACTTACAGTTCTCCTCTGCCACAATGCTCACCTGTAAATCACACACAGCAGGTATTTCATTTTCACCTGTTTCTGCTTCTCACACCACTATCCCTTCAACACAAACATCACAGCTCTCTAGACAATCGTCATCGTTATTATTATTATTATTGATATTACTGTCATTATCTGTCATTATCTGAGTTAAGTGTTTTCCTGCTCTGGCTGGAAATGAAATTCATCATGACTGATGTTCTCAGTGAAGATGATCAGAGGAGCTGAATACTTTGCACATTCCTTCGTGTTGGGATAAGGCAGGTGGAGTGGTGGTGGTGGTGGAGGGGTTTACCTGGAACTTCTCTCCTCTGTGCATCTGAGTGGACCTGAACTCCGGAGAGTCGATGAATGAGTTGGTGTAGATGTTGTGGAGGAAATGACCTCGGTAGGACACCTTCATCCTGTCACAGAGAAACAAACTGAAAACTGGAATGACTTGAACTGTTCTAGAGATAAAAACGTGGCAGTGGCTGATGTCTACTACTAAAAAATGTTAATGACCGGCAGATGTACATTTTAAATATGAAAGTTTCTCAGACTAATCATTTTCCCTAAAGGTCACGTGAAAGTGTCCAGGAAGTGGCCAACTGCCCATTAAACCAACATACTTTCCTTTGAGGAGAATGCTAAGGCGTTCATCCACAGACGTCTTGTCCTCAGCAGCGTAGGCCTGGTCTTTCTTCAGAGTCTGGATCGTGCAAAACTGTCCTGTAAGCCGCTGAAACAATGCTTCCTGCACATGGAGAGGCTCAAACATCCGCTTGTAGACAGAACGCAGCTCCCTGTCGATCTTAATCTGCCAGAAAACACAGCCACAGCTTTCATTCAGCTAGATAATGACCACTGAGCTAGTATGAAGCTGTAGGTGAAAAAGAGAGTCCAAATTCTGTCAAATTGATGGAGGCTCCTTCCCTGATGCTCCCCGCAGATTTATAAAATCTGAATTTCATTATTACAAGCAGGACCAGGTGGGAATACTGTTGCCACTGTGACAGGGACTAAGGGAATTCTAATGCACAACTCACCGGCCTACGCTTGTACAAAAGGAAGAACAAGTGCATAAAGTTGACCACCAGGAAGACCACGTTCCACACCATCACGTCCAGGTTGCACCGGTACAGAGTTGCCCAGGCGATGAAAAGACTGCATCCTGTCAGACGCAAGGATGGAGAGCCTCTGAATGCCACAGAGAATTTGACTGCAACATTTTTAATTTTCATTGTGAAAATTTTGAAATTATTGCTGTTATTATAGAAGTTTTTAGAAATTATGTAAGAAATCAAGCTGTAAACAGAGTTTTGCTGTTGAGAGTAAAATGACCTCAAAGCTGTTATTTAAAGGTGCCAGACACCAACAAATCCTTGGATTTAACACATTGACTTCAGCCACAGTTAACTATGATCCCACTGGACATGGAGTTAGTGCAGTGACGTGCGGTCAGAAGAGGCAGTGCCTCACCTGTCGTCATAAAAAAGAAAAACAAGTACATAAAATAAATAATATTTTCCACTCATCTGCGTTAAAAATGCATTTTCAGTATGACTACCCGCTTTTGACATATTAAGAAAAAATCACCAAATTTGAGGATTTCTCTATCAAATCCAGGGCGCAAACCCCGCATAAGACAGCAGCGAGCTGTGCCTCACCTGTGACTGCGTGATCCAATACAAACTGGGTTGAATGACGCATGTCCGTTTCTGTTCCTCACCATATGGCCAATATGACATTTACAGAAATATTTATTATACACCCTGACTCTCCACAGTCTGTGTAATGTTTTTAATGTATGTGTGAGATAATTATTCCTGCTTATCTTATTATTATTAATTAAAGTGCAGAGAAATGTCAGCAGGTGAGGCAAACAGTACTCTGCCTCACCTCAAGGGGACAGTGTGTAAGTGTTGCTAACTTAGCAACTTTGTAGCAAGTTTTGAGACCCTTCTAGTGATTTTATTTTATTTATTTATTTTTTTATTTTTTTTATTTTTTTTTTCAAAAAAAGCGACTAGCGACAAATCTAGTGACTTTTTTTCTTAGTATTGGAGACTTTTGGAGACTGATGTATATGGATGTAGTTTATTCTTCTCAGTGACGAATGGGTGCCCCTCACCTGTCCAAAAGCAATCAGAAGGCCTGGTCCTCTCGCAGCAGCTCTCAGCTGCATTCAGAGCAGGAGATGATCAACTCTGTTTCATGACCAGGCTGAAAATGAAACAGAGTTGCTGCTGGATGATCCAGCGCTGGCTTAGCGTCAGATATTAGCGTCAGATATTAATGTCTATTAATGAAGAGTGTGGAGGTAAACATTTAGAAATTTAAACGTGTTGTGAAATGTTGCAGATGTCTAATTAGAAAACAACCTACACTTAATAAAATTAAACTAAAAAAAAAAGAAAATAAGGAAAGATGTTTTTATGTTATTGTAGCCTTTTTAAACATTTTTTTTTGCCTTTCCCATAACATTCTTGTCCACAGCAGCCTCCGTTACAACTAGATGCTATTAAGCAAATTAGATGATGACGTCATTTAGCGACTTCTAGCAACTAGGACAGCCTATAGCTACTTTTCTTACTGAACAGTTGACAACAGTGGGTGTGTGAGTGTACCTGAAAGAGGAATGCTGATGGGATATGAAGCACTACCAGTAGTTGCATGCTGTGGGATGAATATTGAAATAAGATGCTCTTTTCAGTTCTTACAGTTGTAAATCAGTGCTTCACCAGCCGTCAACCTCACCGCACGTCACTGCGTTAGTAATATCAAAACTTCCTGGATACACCACTGACTGTTGGCTTCACTATCAGGAACTGATTTATTTGGAGAAGGTCAGGAATGATCCCCATCTCCAGCAGGAACCTCCTCTTCCCCTTTTCTCCAACATATCCATCATCCATGCTGCTGAATTATGGATGAAGAGTACACATCGTCATTCATACTTCAAAACATGTGAACTATGGTTCACATGTGTTCCTCTGAGACTAGCACAGCCTTTGCCAAAGTACAGCATAAATAAATGACTTACAGCCACATTTCCCACAATTCCTGGCGTTTCCTGTCTCAGCTCTCCTTCCAAGAAGCAGATAAACAAGTTGAAAGTGCTTTTTCCATCCCCCATCTGACACCCAGAGCCTTGTGAGGCCAAACATGTGATGATGAACGGTGAAAGTAGACTAGAGCTGCTCATGCAGCAGTGGGAAGGACACCTCTGATTAAGATAAAAATACAAACAAGCTCTGCTTTTATCTGAGGAATGCCATCACCAGGTGGCGCTGTGGACTGACCTGTCATCAGGAGGAGGCGCAGAAGGATCATGTGCAGACCCAGAGTGGTGGGGATGAGCAAGCCCAGCAGCAGGGACATGTTCCCCAGATGGAAGAGGAGGTGGTGGGACTGCTCCCAGTCCTGGCAGGAGGTCACATTGGCCTCCACTGTCAGCTGCCCTGGAGTCGGGGTGGGGGTGGCGAGCAGCGTGAAGATGGTGGATGGTAGATCAGGGGTGGAGGACATTCTGCTGCAGGGTCACCTGGAGGTCCAGGAGAGAAAAGAAGACCAGGAGGATTCACATCCTGTTGACTAATAATGTTTAAACTACATCATCTCAATGAAAACTGATAATATTCTTCTTTCTCTATTCCTTTTATTTTAATGGTCTGAACCAGCAGATTGAATCTGTAGACTTGTCCCTCTGATGGGCTCTGGTCCTTCTGATGGAGTCTGATCCTGATGGACTGGTCCTTGAGGACATTGCTGCAGCAGAAGTCCAGACTTTGAACAGTGAACTTAAGAAGTGAGAAAACGTCAACACTTCCTGTTTTGTTTATAAAACAGAAATATTTTTCTTTCAAACATTTTTTATATATTTCCAGATTCAAATCCAGATCTAGATTCAGAGTTCAGGTTGAAAGGATCAGACTTTTTCATGTCTGTCCACACCATGTATGAACACTGAACATGAAGGTTTGACTGAAACTGGAGCTTTATCAGACTCTTGCTGTAACAGTAGCCTGCTGTTTTTGCTCTCCTTGCTTGTCTGCTCAACTGCTAAAGTTCACATGTAAAAATAGATCCAGAGGCAGTCAGTCACATTAAAGAGGGATTTCCCACAGCAACAACTTTCTAACTGCAGGAAGAAAACAGCACATCTTACCGTATGAGCGGCAGCTGGTGGAAATCTGAAGAAGAAAGAAGGAGTATTTTCTGTGCTGTCTGCAGGCTGGATTCTCTAAAGCGGGTCTGCACAATGTGCGCTGCACATTCCACACAGCTGACAGGAACAGACTATAATGGGAAAAGAGGCGAATGCAGTGACTGGAAGCTCCAAAAGAGGGAGACAGTCAGCCTGGTCAGACAGGATCAGAGGGAGGAATGAAATGAAAGGAACAGTCTCCTGGTTGATGGTTACATAATTTCTCCAGCTGATGCTGTTAACACGAGCTGCTTCAGAACCTAAAAGTGGTTAATTTCATGAAGGAGTGACAACACATAAAAATCATCATCAGTCGCAAGGTTTTGGGTTTTGAGGAAAATTATTCAAAATTGGGATCTACACCCACCCTTCACCCATTCAACTTCCTGTTATTGCAAAAAGCTAATAAGCCAATCAGCAACTCAACACATTTAGCCATGTAGACACGGTAAAGATAACTTGATGAAGTTCAATCTGAGCATCAGAATAAGGAAGAAAGGAGATTTAGGTGACTTTGAAAGTGGCATGGTTGTTGGTGTCAGTATTGCAGAAACTGCTGATCTACTGGGATTTTCACACATAGCCACACACGAATATCTAAAAAATTACAAACAAAATAAATTTGCACACACAAATTACAAAAATGCACAAACATTATTTTACACATCATTTTTATCTTCAGCCTCACAAATTCAATTGATTTGTGTTCCAAAAGTCTCCTACGCAGACAAAATATTAAATCTTCTGGTGCAGACAGACAAAATAAGCAATTTAAGCACAGATCACTTCACATGTGTTTATATATGTTAGTTAAGAAACAATATATAAAACCCCTTGTATATATATATATATATATATACATATATATATATATACATATATATATATCTGCTTATCTGGAGTCGGGTTGCAGGGGCAGCTGCCCAAGCAGGGAAACCCAGACTTCCCTCTCCCTGGCCAAATTCACCATCTCACCAAGGGGGGATCACGCAGTGTTCATAGGCCAGCCGAGAGATGTAGTCCATCCAGCATGTCCTGGTCACCCCCGGGGCCTCCTCCTGGTGGGACATGCCTGGAACACCTCACCAGGGAGGTGTCCAGAAGGCATCCTGGCCAGATGTCTGAGCCACCTCATCTAGCTCCTATCGATGTGGTGTAGCAGCGACTCTACCCTGAGCCCCTCCCGGATCACTAAGCTTATCTCCCTATTTCTAAAGGAGAGTCCGGCCACCCTGGGCCACAAACTAATTCAGCCACTTGTATTCGGGATCTCACTGCCTCATCATGACCATAGATGAGGGTAGGTGTGTAGATTGACCGGTAAATCGAGAGTTTTGTCTTTTGACTCAGCTCCCTCTTCACCACAACAGACCAATGCTATGGGCTCAATATTAAGTCATAAAGATTTTGCGGTTGTAAATGAATGCTTGCACATAATTTCGGTTTGCGTCTCT
>JBAFTA010000007.1:30091714-30106046 GCA_036919975.1 Melanotaenia parkinsoni | reverse complement strand
CGGTGTTCTTTTCTTTATATGCATCATTTTCTGTCTGTAAACATAGAGCTGATGTGTCTTGGTAAAAAGTTCCATTTTTGTCTCATCTGTCCATAGGACATTCTCATTATATGTTTAGTTTAAACATGTAATAAAATGATAAAATCCCCGCCCTGTACATAGAACTACACTGTTGTAGAGATATTGATATGGAGATATACACACAAAGAACCTAAAAAACCTGGCTTGGCTAAAACCCTTTGAAAAGACTGTGTTGTTGAGCTTCTGGTGCATGTTGTTTCACTGGAAGCTAAGTGAAGTGATGTTGGCAATGTGGTGCAGCCTTAGCTTAAGAAACACACAACCAATGTCGGCAGCATGGTGGTGGTACTGTCTATGCCATACTGTGTGTTCAAGTATCCGGAATTATAACCACGTTAATAGCTTGTGTAAGAAACTAAACTGTTTATTTAGCCTTTATTGTAGATACCTATGCTCCTAACTCATGTGCGAATGCAACATGAAACAGGTCACCTGTGGAAGGGCAGTTCATTGAACTAAATTTGAGGCGGACAGTTCTTAGAACTACATTCTTAGAACTTCTCTGTCCGAATGCTCGTATAATGAACGGTGGCGGCTCTTAAGAAATTTCTCAGTGGGGGTAATCGTTATGACAAAGGTTACCTGTCAACTCGCAGTGAGGTTTTACCTTTACCTCTGTAAACCAAACACCATGTGCTAGAGGCTGTGGAGTCTTAATGAATACAATTATATTGGCTCTTCAGTGAATGATAAATTCAACAGGTTATCAACAGGAAATACGTGATCAATTTCCTTCAAACAATAAGAGATAAATGCTTTACTATAAATAAAGGGAATTGCATATAATTCTAAAACACAGTTTATTTACAATATTTCTGATTTAAGACAACATTTGGAAAGTGCAAGATCAGCTGTGTAAATGAATGCAGTAATCAAGAGTATATTAACGCACAGATATTCAATTCCTCAAGACTGCACACAAAATATGTATTTACAGAAAACATGTTCGGTTATTTGTAGAAATTAGCTCATCAGCAGCTGAAACTACTTTACGTGCAAAAGATTTAAGGGCCCTGATTTGAATGAACTATAAAGAACCAAGAGACCAACAACAAAAAGATATTAACAGAGACTTTAGGACTTTAACAGAGTAAAAGCTGTAAGTTCAACCTTCACATTTTACAATTTATTACTCAAAAGAAAGGTTTTTACTGTAACAGAAGCAGAGTTATGGTTCGTCACACGAAGACTGAACAGAAAGATGATGTCAAGGTTAAACCTGATTTAAATCCAGTTCAAATGCTAAAGCCATGAAATAGCCAAATTTACACCAAATGAGCTTTTGAAGCTGTTTTCTATAATGTTAAACTTTTTTTGGAGAATGGAGAAAGTGGAGAACATCATTTCTTTAATTACTATATATAAAATCTAGTAAATGATCCTGAACACACACGAACACTAATAAACATATTCACATAAAAACATATCAATGAAAGATTATCATGGAAAAATAACATCCACCGTGAATGGATTGTATACGAGGCCTTTGTCCTGTAACCCGAGGATCTCCAACCCCGGTCCTCCTGAGCTTCTGTCCTGCAGCTTCCCTGCTGCAGCACACTGGACTCAAATGAAATGCATCTCCGACTGCTTGTTGTCGAGTTCTACACAAGTCTGTTAATGACCCATTAGTTTGAGTCAGGTGTGTTGCAGGAGGGAAACATCTAAAGCCTGCAGGACAGTAGCTCATGAGAATCAGAGTTGGAGATCTCTGCTGTTACCCATCACACCCTGCATTGTTCAGTTTAAGCACAT
Source organism: Melanotaenia parkinsoni (assembly GCA_036919975.1). Lineage (NCBI taxonomy): Eukaryota > Metazoa > Chordata > Actinopteri > Atheriniformes > Melanotaeniidae > Melanotaenia > Melanotaenia parkinsoni. Next base: position 30,104,210 of record JBAFTA010000007.1, on the reverse strand, counting down.
AAAAGTCACAACATTATCACAATACTAATGCTCACTGAGAGGGACTACAGTGTGAGCAGCATGTCCCACTAATCTGCATTACTTGTACTGAAACTTTGCTCATCTCTCTTTCAAAGCAGCAAAATGCAACAAACACTAACCGTGACAACAAACAACGGACTGGCAAAGGAGGAACTGAAGACCAGGAACACTGAAGGATAAACAAGGCACAAGCTAATCAGACCGAGTGAACTAGTGAGCAAGAAACCAAAGAGCAACACAGAACTAAACATGACCCTAAGCAGCAAAAACATAAACCAAAAACATGACAAAAACCCAGAACCTGAAACAACATCACTAAACCAAGAAGAGAAACTGTGAACCATGACGTTAAACTGTATCATTAGAAAGTGACATGCCAGTTACTTTATAGACAATAAGGAGAAAAATGACAAATTTACAGGAAATAGCTAATAGCCTTGTGTGTGTGTGTGTGTGTGCACGCGCGCGTGTGTGCGTGCATGCGTGTGCATGTGTGTGTGTTTTTCTACTCTGGTTTGACCTTGAATGTAAAAAGATGTGAGTTATTGACAATTCATGATCATCCTCACAGTCCAGTTAACACAAATTAAATATTTAGGAATAGTCATTTTAAAAGATAAAGGTAAAAGAGAACGTTTAAATATTGAGAATAATATGTAAAAATACGAAAAGATTTTGAATAATTGGCTTCAAATAGACTCATCTATCGGCCGTATTTTATTAACTAAAACTGAAAGCTTGTATAAACAGTTTAGTCTTCACAATGTCTCCATATATCAAATATAAGTAATCAGGAAAATAAATCAAATTAATTTTCATTTTATCTGGAGAAATAGATTTCACTATATCAGGAAAAACGATGCGGTAAAATCATTTGATGAAGGAGGTCTAAATATTATTATCCTTTGGTGTGAGGTGTGTTAGGAACGAATTTGTCCCAACAATTGTTTCGAATCGGATCGTGGCCGACAATCGGAAGTTTAATATTTACAACCATAAATCTTCACGTGCGTGTGAAAAACTGAGTTGTGACCATAGCCTGTATAAAAGATGGACGGAGCCTCCGTAACGTCACCCATAAGTTTCTGAAGAGCAAAAGTGAAGCTCATTGGGCGGTTCCCCCCATCACCATCTTGGTGGCATCACGCCTGCCGTTGTTCCCAGAAAATACAAAAATGGGCAAAGAGTTGGAGCTGAGAGGGGGGTTGTGAGCGTGGGGGTGGATGATTGACATCTGTCAAACTTCCTAGCTGCCTGTGGCTAAAAGCTAACTGGATGCAACGTAAGCTAACTGGCTAATGAAGGTAGGTGGGCTAAAGCTAAGGTGCACTGTTAGCCGGCTAAAAACTACAGTTGCGTTACACTCTCCATTCTTACCGTGGATATTGGATACCTGTCAATCAAATGGACACACCCCTAATTGTGCCATTTTTCAAGATTAAATAACATCCAAGTGGATGAATTAGAAAAAAATTCACCCCCCTCACAGTTGTCATGAAGGTAAACTTGACCTATTAATCCTAAAATGGATTTTTGTACGAGACTTTAAACATGTTTATTTCTGCTGTGAAGTTGGTCTTTTTAACATGGGAGTCTGTGGGGATTGACTCTGTTTTGGGGACCCTAGTGGATGAGGGGTGAACTGCAGTTTTTTGCACTTCTGCATAGGCTTCACTTTTCACCAGCAGAGGTTGCTGCTTGGTTGTGACTGCGTGGATGGTGATGTAAGACGGAATGTAGCCAATCAGAGAGCGAGCTGACTGGGGAGCAAGGAAGGATGTAAAGTCTGTGTTCACACTGTCTGTAGTCTGTTATTTAGTTCAGTTCTGGAATAGTCCCAAGACCACCATTATTCCCTGGTCTTATATTCCTCTTTCATGCTGGATGTTGTGTTTTCTAGTTGTTTGCCATGGTTCTTCTTCTTCATTTTTGTTAGATCACGTTTGATCCCTCGAGATTTCTGCCTCTGAGGACTAGATTATAGATGGGCTGCGGGACAACATCGTTATGTGTGTGTTGTTCTGTGCTGATATTATCGGAGCCACCACACACATTATGATCAAAAATGTTAAATACCTGATCTTTTATCTTCATGTGTAAGGTCTCGAACAGATAAAAATCTCCTCAGGCTTATGTGTGAACCAGGCTTAAGACAGTATTTGAGAAATTTGGTGGAATTAAATGTAATTTTGAGATCTCCAGATTGTCAGGAGAGGTCATGAACAGTTTCTCCTGCACTGGAAAATTAGAAACTGAATTTCTCTCCACACACTATCTCAATTTGGAACAGTAGGTGCATTTTAACAAATAGTAAATAATTTTTTGGATGGATCATGGAGTTTGGTCAAATTTCCAAATTTCCAATTTTTTTTCATTTACTAGATAACAATGGGAATCTGCTAGCTTATAATAAATTTGTCTCCAAATGTGGCCTGTTCTGAAAACAAGTTTAATAAAGCAATGAAAGTGATTCCTTCGGCATTAACAATATTTTAATAGTTTTGAAGCTTTCAAAAATTATTTCAATTTGTTTAAAAGTGTGTTCATTTTGCCAAAGCCCAAATATTGTTTGAATATATAAATAAACCTTTCCAGTAATGGTATGTGGGTATGCCCAATAGATATGTGGCTATATTTTCTAAAACTTGTATGTGCATTTTATATTTTATATTATTATGGGGGGGGGCAACTATTTTTATGAAGCTGCATTGCGATTAATCAAGATAAATTAATTACAATGCCTCAAATTCATTATAATTCATTAACTCAACGATGCCCACCCTAACACACATGTGTATATACAGGTATACATATATATGTGTTGTCATGTTTGTCAATTATAGTTACATATGTGTTTAGCTGGAGAATCTGAGTGACTGTAAAACGGTATCTTTTGACGAGATATTGATCAGGAAACTATCATCTGTTAGAGGCCTGATAATCCTCCACCCTACATAATTAATTCAACTTCTAAATCTCTGAAATCACGGTAGCTGGCAGCAGCTTCAGCAACTCAGGGTTTCTTTATAGTGAACCTGTCAAAGAGCGTCTTTCCTCCGTAACTCAGAGTTTGAAACGGAAACGCTTCAGTGTGCCTAAATTCTGCCCGGTTAAGTTAGTTTTCTGGAATACCCTCCAGGCAAAGGGCTTTTTTTATTTTCGTTATATTACATAAACAGACACGTACACACACACAAGTCCATCCGGTTAATCTGCTTTAATTCTGTATTAGTGTGCAAGGGCTTTTATTTTGACACTTACCGGAAGTTTTGGTGTGCTTGTTGGTTTCAATCATGCTAACTTGATGATCAAGCGATTCCGTCTGTTCTGCGGAAAACACCCAGAACCAAACGTATCGGACGGGGAGCTGATGGGATCTAAAGAGGAGACTTCTTATGTCTTTTCTTCTCCTCTTTCCTTTCTTTTCTCGTCTCTTTCTTTCTCTTGATCAGATGTAATTATTTCCCAGTGTGGATATACGAGCTCTCCTGGTTTCTTCCCATGGACAGCTAAAAACCTCATCATTCACAGGGTAATAACGATAAGACCCTGAGGACCGGAACATTTGAACGCATCTGGACGAACCCCCTCTTTCTGGAAGAACCGGAGGAGGGAACGTGTTTCCAGAGAGTAGACATGGTGAGTGGAGTCCGGGTAGAAAACCGTATTCAGACAAGTTTCCGACATAAAAACGCATCCATCTCAGACTGCAAGGTTCTACTGAGAGGAGAGGACACCGAGTCTTATTTACCCGACAGGTTCTGATCAGGTCCAGGTTTCAGTGCGCGTGTATGTGGGTGTGTGTGCATTTGCTTCAGCACCTGACAAAGCGCAACATGTAGGGAGGAAGGCCCGCAGCAGCAGCCTGGCCTCTGGAGGGACGTGACGCCAAAATCAATCCATCTTATCTATTTTACAAACCAGTTTCCATAAACACACCAGATGTCTTCCCTGGACTGCTGTCAGCTCATCTTCCTCCATATTACTGAAAATAAACCCGTTTTCTGGGTGTCTGTTAAATGTTTAATCTGTAAAATCCGTTTGGAGGAAATGAATCCAAGCGAGGAATGTGGTTCATCAGGTTGGGTTGGTTGAATGAGCTGCATCTCTGAAGTTAAATGTTCATGTCTTCTTGTGGTGCTCTTTGTTTTCAGACCCAATGAGATGGAAACCTGAAACACAAACAGTGGTCCCTCAGAGGACGGTGGAGACAGAAAAATCCCACCAGCTGGAGTTGTAAATGTCCATGTTTGTGGGGCTGAATGTGGAAGCAGGAAGTGGACAGTGTTTGGATCAGGGTTTACATGTGACTCAGGACTAATGACCTGGACTGAGCAGCGGGGGTCTGGTGATGTTCCATCTATGCTGCAGAACAATCGTTACACTTCACATGTCCGGGGTGGACATGGTTTGTTCATCAGTGAGGGACACCACAGCCGATGATGTAGTAGTTGTTGATCTGCTCCTGCAGGACGACAACGTGCTTTCCATTTCTGATAAACAGAGGAAGAGGAGGCTGTGAGTGTTAACCATGCCCAGGAATCAGGCTTTCTCAGAACCTGAGTACTCTGCTGAGTACTCAGCGGACTGCTCTGTCACGCTGCCCTCTGACCCCGGACAAGCCGTGGGGCAAACACACGAGGTCACGGTGAGGAACTCAGGATGCTGCCTCTGCCTGCCTCGCTTCATGCGCCTGACATTCTCCCCCGAGTCTCTGGAGAACCTGTACCAGACCTACTTCAGACGGCAGAGACATGAGACCCTGCTGGTGCTGGTGGTGTTCGCCGCCCTGTTCGACAGCTATGTCATCGTCATGTGTGCAGTGGTCTACACCGCCGACAAGCTGGCCTCTGTGGTGGTGGCTTCAGTGGGATTAGCAGGGGATGTTATCCTTTACCTGCTGTGCCGCTTTGGACTGCTTCCAGATCGGATCTCCAGACGGATGGTTCCCTACGCCCTCTGGGTGCTCATAGCAGCACAGATATTCTGCTATCTGGGTCTGAACTATGCCCGCTTCCACCATGCTAGCGACACTGTGGGCTGGCAGGCTTTCTTCAGCTTCTCCTTCTTCCTGACTCTGCCTTTGAGACTAACGCCCATTGTGCTCATCACCACCGTCTCCTGTGGGGTCCACACCCTGGCTCTGGGGGTCACCATTGCCCAGCATCAGCAGGAGGACATCCAGGGGGCCGCACTCGGCAAACAGGTAAGAGGTGGTGTGTGTGTGTGTGTGTGTTTGTGCATGATACCATGTAGCTAGACCTCCATCTCTGTGAGATACAAGGTCTCTGGAGTTGATGTTAGATGTTCAGACCTGCTGGATCAAAGTTTTGGTGCTAAAATTTAAATCTCAGTTCAAGATTTTCTTGGTTCTCCAAAGCATATTAGCAGCTAAGGTGGTGCAGCAGATTGCTGGTGTTTCCATTTGCTGCAGCAACTATCTGGACATGATTGTCACTAACAAGCAGCTTGCTACACGTCTGACCTTTTAAAAGTATCTCCGGACAGCAGATACGTCATCAGGGCCTGAAATTCACTGTGGGGTTGTGGGAATCACACATAATAAAATCAGTTTCTGTAAACCTAAAGGCCCATTCATGCTTAATGCAGAAAACGCATACACAGATGGACGGAAGGACGGATAGTTTCGTTGGTCTTCTGCGTCGGTTACGCATGTAATTTGGTGTGTTTTCAGGGAGCTTAGCTATCCATCGCTTCATGCAGAATAGGGCTGCAATGATTAGTCAACAATAAAAAAAGTTGAAAATGAATTTACCCATCGACTATTGTCAGCAAAAAAAGAAAAAAAAACTACAGAGTGAGACATCGTCTTCTTCCCTTTCTCTGCTGAGAGTTGCACATGCGCAATACAGTCCGCCATGGGAAAAATATGGCGGCCGACTAGGTGGCAGAGGACGTCAAAAGTCTGAAATAACTTCACGTTACATTTTACAAAATAAATTAAATACATCGGAGATTTGTAAAGCGGGCCTTGCGTACCACAGAAGTACGTCTGCAGTGGTCGAACATTTAAAGAGGAGGAACGTTGAACTTACATAACAACCTCATGAGATACATAATCCGATTGGTCGACTAGTCGTTTTAATAGTCGCTGACTAATCAACCATCAGAATAATCATTAGTTGCAGCCCTAATGCAAAAGATGGAGCAATACCACTGGAAATTTGGGGGACAGTGCTGAGCAGAAAAGCTGTCATACGACCATCAAAAAACTCGTAGTTACAGAGGTGTGATTTGATCTGTTTTATGGTTCGTCATTTGGTTAAATTTGATACTTGCCTAAACACTAAAACAACCACAAACTACTTTCTTCATATTTTTCTGTCATAATCTGTTATGTTGTAAATACTGACCAGTATTTTCCGGAACTCTATTAGTGGAAAACAGAAGTAGCTGGATAGTTTCCTCGGGGCAACTTTAGCATAACTTTAGCAAAAAGTAGTTTATTCAAGTGTACTTCTTTTATAGTAAAACTGAGGCAGTATACCCTAAGTTTACTTTTTATATACTGTATTTTATATACCTAAGAATAGTATAGTGAGGTATACTGGGCTTATACTGAAAAAGTATTAAAAAAAGGTATAAAGAAAGGTCTACTAAAGCTTGTACTTGCTACAGAATAAGGGCAAGTCGTTGACTCATGCTTCCCTTTGCAAAAAAGGAAGCATTTTAAATGGAAATGGAGAAAAGACTGGAACATTTAAGTTCATAAAAGTATACTTAAAGTATACTTCAATAAACTAAAATGTGAATTAGAAGTATATCACTACTACAGTGGCAGTATATAGCCTAGATGAGTGTACTTGTTGTATACTTGAAAGTATACTTTTAAACTTTAAATGACCTAATAAAAATTCATAAAACCCAAATGTAAATATTATTACAAAAACATCAGTTAAATGTCAGTTGTGGCACAAATTGATAATCAACCAGTCCAAAAATCACATGAAACAGGATTTATAAATAAATTTATACATTTATAAATAAATGTTGTAAAATATAAAACTGAATTTGAAAATGGTAAAATCCTAAACTGCACACCCATTTACAGGAAACGTTAAATGATTGTATTTGTCTTTATATGACACTGATTAATTAGAAGTAATTATTGCATACTGAGTTCATGACCCCTCTTGCATCCGCTGCATCCACACAAGCATCAACAAATGGTTGCCATGGAAACGTGCCGCACATCATCATTGATGTACAGAAAGCTGCCACTCGCAGAAATAAACCAGAGTGTGATACAAAGATTTTCTTTTTTTTATTTGTTAGACTAATTTTAGAAAGTTAAGTGAGGGCTGAGAATATTATTCAGATAAAGAACGGACTGCAGGGTGGATGGAAAGTGCTCAAACAGAAATCATCAGGATTAAATATCTAAACCAGGTCTGATCAAACTTCCGTTGAATGATGTGATGTCGACTGATCTTTCAAAAGAAGTAAAAGAGAGACACCACGTCTGATTATTAGAGATTTAGTTCAATCTGAATGTGCAGCTGAAGAGGAGAAACTCAGTTACTGGGTCTAAACCTGCCAGCGAGCAGGTTGGTCTCACAGAGTCTGTTACCATGGTAACTGACTCAGAGTCCAGCTGAACTCTTTCTGTGAAACAGAAAACTCAGTTTCCTTTAACTCTCTGCATGAAATAACTCAGAGTTTTGACTGAACCCGCTTTCTGGAAATAGGCCCCAGTACACAGTTGCAAGACAACAGAAACCTGTTGTTTTACAAAAACTAGCTACCCGAAGCGAACCTGAATGTTTACAAGCGTCCGCACAGAAGTACTTCAAGAGTATCAGAGTAATGAGAGTCAACTCTAACCGTTTCATTCCAGATGAATTACCTTCTCTTATGGGTGCGACGGTGTGTGAAGAGTGTTTTGCTGCTTAATTTAAGCAGGCCTTTTAAATCTGAGAAATATAATGATTTTGATAATAATAGGCTGAATAATAATTATCTTTGGTATTAAACGGACAACCACGTCTACTTTTGACTGAAACATTGATATTTTTCCATTCATTACTTACTGTAAACAAACACTGTTGAACATCTCTGATTATTATTGAACTATTACGTAGCAATTATTTCATTGTTGTTCCACCATAAATTTTAAAAGGAAAAAGAAATCAACAAACAAACCCAGTCAGCTGCAACTGCCATGACCAATATGGTTGATCGTATCCTAGCAACAGGCCGAAGCGGTGTCTGTTTTTTACCAATGAAGACTGACTTTCAGAATAGAGTTGCAATATGGCGGTGCCGTTGGGTACTCTTGGTCCAGGCGGTGAGAGGACGAAGGTTGCGGGGTCGTAATGAGTAACGTGCCTCTGTTACTGATGTTGCTCATATCATCTACACATGCCCAAAAGCTGTTATATGCAGGAAATGCATATTTAAATTTTTTTTTGCATAATTATTGCACAACTTTTTGCACTCCTTATGCATTGTCGTAGGTTACTTGTATAGTACTATAAAAAGTAGAATATCTATGTCTCATTTTATAATTTCCTTAACTTTATACTTGGCATACAGTATGTTTGAAAAGGTAGTTAGTTTTTAAATGAGTTCTTTTACTGTGAGGTTGCAAGTCACTGTGTTTTTCTTGCATTGGAAACAAGTGCATGTATTTAAATAAATTAAATAAAAAATAAAAACATAATGCTTCCTAGAGATTTCTGGGTTGGGTTATCCTTACATAGAACCAATTTTCTCAGTGCACTTTGTCAAATAAAAGAAGCGCACCCTGAAGAAGGCGGCGACGATTTGGCCAGCCAGCATTTGTTCTCTTGGCTGGAGGACGTTTGACAGGCAGCTCGTTCAGCAAAGTGTGAGGGAAAGAGACCAAGCTGGAGCACAGGAGATTTTAACCTGCAACCCTGAACTTGAGAAGAGGAGCAGAGTTTGAAAGGAAGAGCAAGAAGGAACTTTTGGAGTGTGAGAGCAGAGTTTTGGGAGAGAGCAAAATCATATATGAGTGTGAAAACCAGAAACATTGCTTTTGAATCCAACCATTATCATCTTAATTAAGGTGTGCTGGAGCAGGGAAACAGAGAAAACTTGCAGGATTGTGGCCTTCGAGGACTGGAGCTAGACACCATGGCCTTAAAGCTTTCTGCTGCTGTATTTAACTGTTTTATTCTCTCTTTTTTACAGCTGCTGGCCAACTTAGTGATCTACATGTGTGCCATCACTGTAGGCATCATGTCATACTACATGGCTGACAGGAAGCATCGTAAGGCCTTTCTGGAAGCGAGACAATCCCTGGAGGTTAAACTAAACCTGGAGGAACAGAGTCAGCAGCAGGTTAGTGCATATATATATATATATATATATGATAGATAGAGGCGACTCGTTTGCCAACTCTCAAGCATCAGCCCTAAAACTCACGCATTTGAGCGGCTTCTTAGGCTCTCACTCTCCGATTTTTCACGGTGTACTTTGAGAGCGTGGGACATGTCCCTTTCTGATGTCCCACTCAAACCCCTCAATTTGTCTACAGTGCTGACTGAATCTAGTAAACAAGATTTGTAAGAGGTAAATGTCATATTCTCTGCCAGTTCTGTGATAATGGTGTGTTGGAGGTGTTTAGTAGATTCTGTCAATTTCCATGTTTCCTGAAGGCAACCCTTGACCCCAAAATGACCCCCTCTGGCAGTTCTAGGGGGCATTAGAATGTTTGTGGCTCTAGTGTAAAAAAACAGATATGGAAGATCTAAATTTATATGGATATTTGGTCTGTTGTTACAGTGTTGGAAATGCTTAAGTCTCTAATTTTTGTCTGTGGTTGGTTTTCTTTATTACTGTCTACTGTGGAGCACGGTTGGCTTTTTAAAACACTGTGCTCAAGGCTGCCGCCTTAGAATTATATATGGAATTATTTATTTAGTTTTTGTTTGTCCTGTCTTCCATAGGAGCGTCTCCTGCTGTCCATTCTTCCAAAGCATATAGCAGACGAGATGCTTCAGGACATGAAGGAGCCCAGTCAGAAAGAGATGCAGCAGTTTAACACCATGTACATGTACAGGCACGAAAATGTCAGGTAACAAAGTCAGCTGTCCACACTGAGAGTTCAGGCCAGACATTAATGTTTCTACAGCAGATTCCATGAAACGGACCATTAACAGGTCCATAAACCAGTCCATGGCCTATAAACCAGTTTGTGGTCCATAAATTGGTCTACTGGTCCATGACCTATAAAATGGTCCATGGCCTATAAACTGGTCCGTGGCCTTTAAACTGGTCCATGGCCTATAAACTGGTCCATGGCCTATAAACTGGTCCATGACCTATAAACTGGTCCATGGCCTATAAACTGGTCCATGACCTATAAACTGGTCCGTGGCCTTTAAACTGGTCCATGGCCTATAAACTGGCCCGTGGCCTTTAAACTGGTCCATGGCCTATAAACTGGCCTTTGGTCCATAAACCAGTATGTACTATTACGCATTGTATGATAATATAAAATATTAAAGGGCTCATGAAGTCTGTATTTTATTGTTAGAGGGGTTCATTTAGTCATTTATAAAGAAAAAGAATTAAAATAAATTTGACAAGATGACTGTGGGTTAACCAAGATAAAAGGCGAAAAAGATAAAGGGATGAGCTGACAGTTGTCTGAGGCAGATTAAATGGACTCAACCTGAAAAAGCAATAGTAATCTTTCCTTAGAGTTGGGTATGAGAAAATTATAGTTAGTTGAAAACTTTTCACTGTCTTCATTGTATTTTCTCCAAAATTAAATCTAGATTCAATTATTATTTTAAACCCAGGACTCATAGTGGAAACCAAGACTGATCTCATTCTACTGTTGAAGTGATTAAGAGCAAAGCCAAATTTCTCATGGCATAGTTGTAAATATTTTTCCCCTTTTTTTTCCATTAAAACACTGGGACCTTTCAGGATGTCCAATCCGGTTTTTTAAAGTCCATGTGAATGTAAAGAATGCTCTCAGAGAAATTATTTAAATCGTGATTCCCTACATGGATGTTTATAACACATCACACAAATTATTGATGATGATATCATTATTGATGATATATCGATGTTTGTATGAAAATTTTGGGAGATTCCAGTGTTGATGGTTTTATTAAATAAGTTTCTACTTACATAAAGGTCTGATTGGAGGGTGAAGGCTCTCCTGAATGTCCCGTTGAAGCAGTTTTTGGATAATGTCTGTATGACTGCAGCAGCATGATGAACTAATGTGTTGTTCTTTTTGTGTCTCTTGTTGTAATGCAGCATTCTGTTTGCAGACATCGTGGGCTTCACCCAACTGTCGTCATCGTGCAGCGCCCAGGAGCTGGTCAAACTCCTCAATGAGCTCTTTGCTCGCTTTGACAAGTTGGCTGCAGTGAGTTTTAGATGATCACAGTGATCTCATGACATGTTATGTACTTAGAATCTAATTAATCTTTCATTTTATTAATTTGAGGTTATATTGACATATTCAACAGGAGGACGACTGCTGTCTTGGCAGTACATTTTTCCATTGATGATAATAATAATAATAATAATATTAATAATAAGTCAAGTTTAAAATCACTGTCAAGGCTGGTGACTTTGGGACTGACATAATTTTGGAGGGGTCCCAAGTTAAAGAGGGCATTTCCAAACATTATTTCAGTCTTTCCCTTGTTCAGTTTTGTTGTTCAGTTTTAAAAAAATTTGGGCTAACCAAGCCTGGACGTTATCTAGACAGTCGAGTAGGGTTGTAGCAGTGGCTCTCTTTGGCGTTGGCATGTAAAATTGGCAGTCATCCGCATAAAAATGAACCCACACCCCACGCACCTGTTATGATAATTACCAAACAACCCATTTTGCAAAAACAAACATACCCAGTCCCTGGTTTAAACCACGTTCTTTGTTCTTGAACCACAAATCAAGCTCCAAGAAAAATTATGTATAAAACAAAACAAAAAAACAGAAAAAACAAACCCATAGTTTCCAACCTAATGACAAGAAAAATAGAGTACTGGTTAAAAAAAAACTGAAAAATTGCTAAAAACCTGCATTTATTATTACATTTATATTTAAAAACATTAGTTAGTTCTTTAGCATTTTTAACCCTGTATTAATAGCCATTGTGGAAGGTCCAGAGAGCCACTTGCAACTCCTGTTGCAGACCCCTGATTTAATGTTTGTAAATCAAAATTTACTGTGTTTTCTTCATATAGCAGTAGGCCTCCTTTTAAAGGACATTTTGCATGTAGCATTGCGATATAAGTTTTTAAAATCGTAACAATATGAATAAAATTTTTAAGTTTTTGCTCAGCACTAATATATAGCTCTATCTATATATATATAGATATATATATATCTATCTATCTATCTATCTATCTATCTATCTATCCATCCATCCATCTATCCATCTATCCATCTATCTATCTGTCTATCTGTCTATCTATCTATCTATCTATCTATCTATCTATCTATCTATCTATCTATCTATCTA
>JBAFTA010000007.1:30059739-30079337 GCA_036919975.1 Melanotaenia parkinsoni | reverse complement strand
CAATATTTTTTCTCCTGAAAGACTTGAGAGAACGATGAGATGAGAAAAGGTTTGGTCGCTGTTGGTCTGTGTGTTATCATGTGTTATAATCTGACAGCTGAGGCTGCAAACATCATGTCTGAGGCTGGCTGGGATTAAAAGTCTTGAACTTCAAAATGCATTTTTTATTGACCGCAAATTAATTTGTGATTTTTATGGTAATTCAACTTTGCTATCATGTTTGTTTCTGTCTCATATCATAGTGGGCTAATGATGTAAAACAAGGTTACAATCAGGTGTTTGTGGGAACCTGGTAAAACTCACTGAGAATGAAAGAAGCCGTCAGGCTGATATAACTTTCCTCCTACTGAAGGTCCTGGAACGGCTGTGTCCAGGATGAGCATGTGACAATTCAGATGATTATATATTTTAGTAAAACACTGATGTTGTTGTGTATTTGCAGTCTGAAGGGAAAACACACCAACAAGCTGTCCCTGAGGTTTGTGGATCCGGACCTGGAGACTCGCTACTCGGTGGAGAAGGAGAAGCAGAGTGGAGCTGCCTTTTGTTGCTCCTGCGTAGTTCTGCTTTTCACTGCAGTGATGGAGGCGCTCATCGACCCCCGGTCAGTCCACGAGGCATCAACAACGTCCTCGCTCTGTCTTTTTATCATTATAATCCAGATTAAAGCTGCGGTTTTTGCCTGAGTTGTTGTTCTTGTGTTGGAACAGTTTGGTCGCAAACTACATCAGCTTTGCCGTCGGAGAAGTGCTGCTGCTCGTCCTGACTTTCTGCTCTCTGGCTGCCATCTTTCCTCGAGTGAGTTAAACATTTCTGAACTATTTACACTCCAACTGTCATCAGTGATAACACAAAACTTCTCAGCTTCTGTTCCCTTCAATAAACCAAATTACATAAAATCATATCAGAAGATAGCTGAGGCACTAGTTTATCTTTTACGGTTGAAGTTTTTCTCAAACTAATTTATTAATTGCAATACCTCATATGTAGTCTATGGACTCAAAGTTATTAGGTATAGAGCACAAAACAGGAAAACTGTCAACAGTCTCAAAGGGTCGAGCACGAGTGAAAAGAAAATCTCCAGTCAGTTCGTAGAGCTCTGAATTTTCTTTTACTTAGAAATAAGTGTTTTTCTTTTCATTTACCAATAGCAGGGTGGTTCAGCAGTATCAGACAGTCATTCAACCTGCTTCACATCTCTGACCCGTCCCCCCCACATCACCTAAACAATTATCGGTTGAACCATCCTACAAAAAGATGGTGTCCCCCACATTTCTAATGCAAATAAACTCCTACTGTATTTACAACATAACTTCCCTGAAATTATTTACAAACTACATACATTGTGACTAACTAAACTTAATACATAACAGAAAACAAACTATACAAAAGCCCCCATCCACCCCCATCCCTCTCTACTCTGACTCCTTGGTTCAGCCCAGTCAGGTGATTGTTGGACAATCTCCAGCAGCTTGGGCCCTTAGGCTGCCCTCATGTGTGCACTCCGCGAAGCTACGCCCAGCAAGACCTCAGAGAGAGATGTTAGTGGCTTTTCCCAAAATAAATCACAACTACAACCTAAGTAAATAAACAATGTCAATATATAGAACACATTCACCTTAGTGAGGGAGCTGTTACGCCACACCCTCACATGGAGACAGGCTCAAAAGACTCCTGCAAAGAGAGTCCTTTTGGATTTATAGATTGAAAGCTACACACCAGGCTTAAATAGAGAACTAGATTTTTCTGCCTTTTTGTAATGGTTATGCTGTTTTACTGACTTAGAAAAATATCTCAGTCTGCTTGTGGGTCTGATGCACCTGTTGGTATGTATACACGTATGTTTTCCACATCTTGTTTAATTTTCTTTTAAGGAATCTGTGACTTTGTCACCCTGTGGCCGCCTACCTGCCCACACAGAGCAGGTGTCTTTGATTGCCTGTTGAAACATGAACCGAGCTTTTTTTTTTTTTCTTTTTTTTTCTTTATTTATTTTGAGCCTGTGACAACACATAGTGTACAATAGTACACTATGTGTTGTTGTTGAAACATGAACCGAGCTTACTGACAAACATTTTGCCATTTTCCCTGATGAAGGCCTTTTAGGCTGAAACGCGTCAGCGTGGTTATGTTTTTATTAGATTAGCCATGATATAATAAAGGCTTTTATTCATCATCTCCCTGAGTGCCTCAGCTATCTTCTTATGTGCTTTACCTGAATCCCAGAACTGAAGAGCACCAGAGGAAAACTACTTTTTTAAACCCAAGTAGCACTCCAGGCATTTTGGGTTTTTTTTTTATTTACAAAATATGGATGTTCTCAATCATCACCATCATTTTTGGTGATGAAGGATGTCACAGCATCCAGTATGGGTGCGTTGGCATGTCCTGTCATGGAAATTCAGATATACTGATTTCCTGCAGGCAGGTCAGTATCGACTGTGATCTGAGGTCAGCTTGCGAGGCATCGATCTGACGCTTAGCTGCTGTAAACGGTGCTCGGGGCGGCTCACTGCGTTCAATACTCATCAGAATACTCATCAATATCCTCGTGGACAACATGTGTGTGGAAACGTGATCATCCTCTCTCCTTGCATCTAATATTACCTGTAGGTCTGACCATGTTAGTGTGGACGCCACCAGGTGATGCTCTCAGGTGATGCACATGTCTTTGTTGTGTTTTTAAAAAGAATAAAATATGTTTTAGATTTTCTTCAGACGTACTGGATAGTGATTAAATTAAATTCATAAACTGTATTTGTCTGGGGACAATTTATGGTACACAAAGTAGTTATTAGGTTTCTCAGTACATGGAAATTACAGTACAACAGTTAACTGGTCAGTAAACACAAACAGCTGTAAATCAGAACATTATTGCAAAACACACAAAGAAAAGGTAAAAAAGTGTAAATTTAAATAGAAAATGAAATACAGGTACAAGTAACATGATAATATAGTAGAGCCCAGTAGTATTATGTCATATGTATTTTACTGTATAATGTACACTGAATATCTGTAGAGACTAATATTAAAATAAAACATGTCATGTTGTGGAGTATAATAGTATACATAGTAACTCTAATACAATAAACCGTGTATTATTGTCCTATGTATGGTAAAATAAATGGTTGGTTAATAATTGAACATGATGTATAATAAAGTGAAATGAAGCAGATAAATGAGGATTTGATGAAAGTATAAAACTCTGTAAGATAATAGGATATAATATCCCACAAGGTGTGTTATAGTATAATGAGAGATATTCTAATAGTTATAATACAGGTGTAAAATAGCATGTGATATAGTGCTATAAAAAGAAAACCTTCACCTATGGTCACGATTTGTGGGGAGTGATTGAAAGAATGAGACCGCGAATGAGTTTTCTCTGCAGGGTGGCCGGGCTCTCCCTTAGTGATAGGGTGAGAAGCTCGGTGATCCGGGAGGGGCTCAGAGTAGAGCTGCTGGTCCTCCACATTGAGAGGAGCCAGATAAGGTGGCTCGGGCATCTGGTTAGGATGCCTTCTGGACGCCTCCCTGGTGAGGTGTTCTGGGCACGTCCCACCGGGAGGAGGCCTCGGGGAAGACCCAGGACACACTGGACTACATCTCTTGGCTGGCCTGGGTACACCTCAGGATTCCACCCAGACGAGCTGGTGAATGTGGCCGGGGAGAGGGAAGCTGCCCCAACGACCCGACTCCTATAAGAAGTAGAAAATGGATGGATGGAGAAAACCATGCAAGTGTTAACATTGTATACATGTGACAATAATAAATATTGAAGGTAATATGTGGTGAGTGATGTAAACAATAGCACTGTGCATGTAATAGTGCAATTACGTAAAGTTCTGGTGGAGAGCAGCTACAGACGAACAGAAAGTGTTCTGGGATTTGGGGGGTGTTAGGGCGAATTGTGGTGGTGGTTTCATTTTTTTTTTTCAATTCATCTACAAGAGAGAGGCAGTGGACACCCTTGACAGGTCGCCAGTACAGGTCACCTGGACAGGTAACCTCCATGGCCCACCTGGATTAGTCACATTGACAGTTTTCACCTTGATGGGTAATCTAGACGAGTAACCTCAATGGGTCACTTGGACAGGTCACCTCAAGGGATGAACTCGACAAGGGACCTGGACAGGTGACCTGGAAGGGTCACATGGACTGATCACCGGAATAGGTCACCTTGATGGGTCACCTGGACAGGTCATCTCAACAGGTTAACTTGATGGGTCAACAATCCATCACAATGGTTGTGATCTGTTGGTAAAAATAAAATTCTAAATGAATGGTTTCTGCTTTAGGTCTTTCCCAAGAAGCTGGTCTCTTTCTCCACTTGGATTGACCACACCCGTTGGGCAAGGAACACCTGGGCCATGGCTGCCATCTTCATCCTCACTGTGGCAGACATCATCGACATGGTGAGCTTTGATGTTCCTCTGATGATGAAGTGGACGTCAGGACCTGACATGAATAACTGACTCTGTGTCTCTTAAATCTGCAGCTGAGTTGTCTGCCTGCAGTCCCAGATCCAGCCAGCACCACCGTGGCCCCGTCCTCTTCCTCCTCTTTCTCGGTCCGTTCAGGCCTGGAAGGTTGCCTTAACAATCCCAAATACTACAGCTACACCGCCGTGCTGGCTCTGATGGCAACCACCATGCTGGTCCAGGTCAGTCACATGGTCAAGCTGACGCTGATGCTGCTCATCACGGTGACCACCGGCATCGTGAACATCTACAGCTGGAAGGACATCTTTGACCGCTACGACACAGTCCGCTTTGAGGATTACAGGTAGTCACCTAAAGCATGTGAATCCTGAACATCAGCGTCCATGATCAGAAGGTTTAACTGGTTTACCTGTGCAGTTCGTTCCTGGTTCCCTCCAAGTTCACCATGACCGTGATGATCTTCATTATGATGGTCAGCTTCTATTATTTCTCCAGACATGTAAGTTTAGACTCCTAAAAAACATCTCTAACATCTGTTCCATGTTTCTGCTCCATGTTTGTCTTCCGTGTTTCTTTCCATGTTTCTATTACATGTTTATGTTTTGTGTTTGTATTGCATGTTCTGTTCTTTATTGCTGTTCCATGTTTCTGCTCCATTTTTGTACGTTATCACCTCAACATCTGACTATGTGCTCAAATAAAGAAATTGGGGAGATAATCAGAGATGTTTTCCCCTGAAAAGAGGTGTGACCAAGATGTTTACTTGGTATTGGTCTGACAACATGACATGAAATGAACACCTCATTTTTCCACTCGTCTTTCTTCAAAAAGCCTTATTTCATGTTAGTGACTGAGTCCTGTACTGTAGCACCACTGCCTGTTAAATGTTTGCTGCTTTTATGTTTTTATGATGATTCAATGAAAGATTATGACTAGATTTTTCTTTGTGTTTAAGGTCATATCGGTGACTTTGTTTCTTTCCAATATCCATTTATCGTTCCGTTTCCATTAAACAAACCAAAAGAAACTTTAAACTGAGTAGAAAGCTGTTTTTTCTCCCTCTTATCAACACCTGAATAAGATGACAGCTGACCTTAAATAATCTGGCATAACTCTGGGCCAGTGTCTACCTTTAGACTACAGAAAAATAAATACAACTAGTGCTTAGTGGTTGGGGGGAAAACTTAATCATGGCTCCTACAGACGTCTTCAACATCTCCTTGGAGCAAGCTGTTGCTATATGGTAAAGTGCTTCGAGAGGCTGGTAAAGGACCACGTCACTCACTTCCACATTACCTCCTGTATTTGACTCTTTGACTACCAGCCAAACCACTTAACAAAGGATGCCATCTCCTCTGCGTCCACGTGCTCAGCAGCATTTGCACTTCCTGCAGCAGATAAGGAAAGCCCACATTCTACCATAGAAACCATGCTGAAAGCTGCATCTCCATCTGGTTTTGGCCTCAGACAGGAAGTTGCTGCAAAGGGTTATGAGAACTGCAGGGAAGATTACCAAGACTCCTCTTCCATCCACCCAGGACTTTGCACACGAGTGCAGAGCCTGCAACATCACCAGAGACCCTATGCACCCCCACCATGGTTTGTTCTCCCTGCTGTCCTCTGGGAAGAGGCTCTGAAGCATCAAAACCTTTTGCAACAGTTTCATCCCCGTTAAACTCTCAGTAAACCCGCCTCTAGACTGTTTTATACTACACTGGACTATCGACCCAACGTCGTTGCCACTTTACTGTGCAATACGGTTATTTATATTCACATTAGTACACATGTAAAAATCCTTTCATTTTACATTTTATACTGTAAATATTTTCTTTTTGTGTTTTAGTATTTTGTTATATTTATGTTTAGTTTTTGTGTCTTATACTGTACATATTTTCTATATTTGACTTTTTTCTATTTTAGGATCCTAATCTATTTTATGTTGTTCCAGTCTGAGGCGAATAATGCACCAAGATTTCTTTCTGAACATACCAAACAGTGTATGTCCTGAATGACAATAAAGTGGTTCTATTCTATTCTATTCTATTCTATTCTATTCTATGTATCATCTTGTCTTTGTAAAAACCAGCTCTGTCTCCTGAATTCTAACATGAGTCCTGTTGCTGTGTGAAGGTGGAGAAACTGGCCCGAACCCTTTTCCTGTGGAAGATAGAGGTCCATGAGCAGAAGGAGAAAGTGTATGAGATGAGGCGTTGGAATGAAGCTCTGGTGACGAACATGCTGCCTGAACATGTGGCTCGACACTTCCTGGGCTCCAAGAAAAGAGATGAGGTGAAAAGTTCTGCTCCATGAACACGGAATGTCTCCTTACTGAACCCGGCTCTGAACCTCCACTCATCACATCTCCATGGTCAGAGGACGATTCAGTCACTGGCTGTTGGCAATAAAAAGTTTTTGTTTTTGTTGTCGCCTCAGAATTTGCCCTGAATACATTTGGTGATGTATGATCTGACAAAGTTTCATGTGAATTACATAAATTGAGGCAGCGTGGCTCAGTGGGTAGAGCGGTCGTCTTGTAGCCTGAGGTTGCCGGTTCAATCCTTGGCATGTCGAGCTCATGTGGAGGTGTCCCTGAGCAAGACACCGAACCCCAAATTGCTCCTGATGGGTCGTGGTTAGCACCTTGCATGGCAGCTTCCACCATCAGTGTGTGAATGTGTGATGTAAAGCGCTATATAAATACAGACCATTTACCATTTACCAAGCACAAACAAGACCACTTCCTGCTGCCATGGTGGCGCTGACAGGAAACAGGCATACAAATCAACTCAGGGTGTGACAATGATAAATTATTGTAAGACTGGTTGTGATCAGAATAATTTTGAGCGATTTATGACGATTTTTGTGGTCTTGGCATTGCATTAAAATTCGCCACACCTACACCCACCAGTCAAAACTCGCAGTTTTTTGCTGTAAAGAATAATCGACTTAGAGATTTTTTTTTAGTTTTTGTCCTAAGCACCTCAGAGTTTTAAACCCATTAGTCAAAGATGGGAATTCATCCATTGGGGGCATTCTTCAGCATCTTTTCAACACCAGCCAGAGTCAGAAAGAGTTCCTGTGCTGTGGGAAACATCCTGCCCTGTTCCAGCACAAGATCATGTTCTTTGAAGTTCTTTTTTAAATACATTTCAGCTTTTCTATAATGTGAGAAGCTCCATAAATTTCAGGCGGATACCTCCACAGCCACCTGAATTCATGACTAGCTAACAAACAGACCACAGTTTCTGTGTCTGAGATGGTGGTCAGTAGCACTGGAGCGCCACAGTGGACTGTACTCTTACCATTTATCTTCACACTATACACCTCAGACGTCCAATACAGTTCTGACTCCTGCCATCTGCAGAAATACTCTGATTACTCTCCAGTTGTAGAGAGTAGCCATGGTGGACGAGAAGCTGAGTGCAGAGATGTGGTCAGTTAGTTGGAGAGATGGTGCAGAAACAATCGCCTCATTTTGAGCACAAACAAAACAAAAGAGATCATTTGATAGTAAACAAAACACTGTTTACATCCTTGGAGAAGAGCAGGAGTTGTTGGAGGAAAACAAGAACCTTGGAGTTCAGCTGGACTTTACTTATTAAGGAAGCTAAGATTATTCAATGTCTGCACCAAGATGCTGCATACGTATCTTCTAGAAGTCTGTTGTGGAAAGTACAAGCAAGTTTGCAGCATCTTTTGGGGCAGCAGAGCTGACTTAGAGAGACTGAACAAACCGATCCAGAAGGCCGGTTCTGTGTTGGGGATAACTCTGGAGCTGATTGTCTGAAAAGAGTGCTGCTGCACAAGCTGCTAAAAATATCAAATATATAACAACCGTTGCAGGTGAAACAGGAAGAGCATCTGCTCTGTCCAGTCGGAGCTCTGTTCACACACAGAACACACACAAAACGTTCAAAATCTGGTTCTGGATTCTCTGATTAAAATTAAATCTGTATTAATAATGTTAGTTATATCATTCAGAAATTTTATTCAAAACTGCATCTTAATATCACAGAAAAGGTCAGAGTTTGTTTTAAAGAAGCTCATTTTTTTCACTGTAGTTATTCCCTGGCCGATGTGATTGTGTAGAAAATAGAACAACATTCACATCTGATTCCTAATCAAATGAATGAAAACGGAGGTTAAACTTGGTGTCGGATACTTCCTGGTCCTGGTGCAGATTTATACGTCTGACTAATTCAGTGTCCATGTTTTCACTGTCCTGTTTAGGAACTGTACAGCCAGTCCTACGATGAAATCGGAGTCATGTTCGCTTCCATCCCAAACTTCTCAGACTTCTACACCGAGGAGAGCATCAACAACGGCGGGATCGAATGCTTACGCTTCCTCAATGAGATCATCTCAGACTTCGACAGCGTGAGTTCAGTTTCTGGATTTTAGCTGAAGCTTATTTCATGTTTTTATTTTCTCACATTGATGTCATCTCAACCTGAAACTTTTCTAACAGTTTCATTTTTTTTTTTGCTTTTATTTTTTTGTGTGTTTTTTTTATTTATTCAGACTGATGCCATTATGAATATGAGGCTCAAGCTAACAGTTTTCCACTTCATTTCTAAACATTTCTGGTTAAAACATAAGAAGCTCACTGAAATCTGTCAGGCTTTCATTATTAAAGGATTCTTCTGGATAAGAGAACGGAGGTATTTCTGTTCTTGACCAGACCCCACTATACAGGGACAGCATGAGAAACTCTGGAGCTAGCAGCCAGAATCAGAACTCATGTCCTATTTTTGCTGTTTTGTGGTAAAAAGTTTGATTCCAGCTCTAAAAACTCTGCTAATTTGTTCTCCTACGACGACTCTGCTGTTGTTTGAAATGAACCATGAAGGTCCTGCTGGTTTCCATGGAGATGAAGGAGGTTTTATAGTTTAGTATCACTCTTCCCATCATAGACTATCTTGAGCTTCACTTCATTCCTCATGGTGTTTCTAGGTGAATGTGGGGTCTATCCCTGGATCCTCCTGACTGGTGTCCATCATCATCATTGGCCGATGGCTTCCTGAGATATTTACCTGCACAACACCTTTATTAATGGGTACCTTCTACTGTAGAACAGTTCCTTTACTTTACTCATTTCTAGAACTGAGCTGCTATCTTCTGGTTTTCACTGAAAGTAATGTAGTTTCTTTTAGGAGGAGACAACCATTTACATTTCCTACTGTGCTCCAGGTGAATTTACTCTGACACAGTAACACACATCTTGATTCTGATACTTCTGTAGTAATCTCAGGGGTCTTGGCTTTTTCTTTTGAGACCAATATTTTAAATACAGCCCTTGTAGTCATGAAGATATATAGTATTTATTTACAGTATTTATTTTTATTTTGTGTGTCATTTCAGACACAGCAGGCTTCATCAAGAAGAGAATACTTCTTCTGATTAGTGTACTGGCTTGAAAACATCTCTATTGAACACATGAAGGACTCAATAATTATTTTTGTCCACTTGTTTTACAGAAATCCCTCCTGAACATCAAATTCTTTTCCAAAATTATGGTGATGTCTGAGTGGAACTTCATCATTAATGAAACCCAACAGGTTATCTAGGTGTCAGCCAGACTGGGACTTTCTAACAGATCTAATCTAAACTCTTTCTCTGCAAAGAGCCAAAAGATGGAAATAAAAATATTACAAGACAACTGTAAATAAACAGAAGATCATAGAAAAGTACGATATATTTTATTTGATAAATACAGTTAAAATCCTCCTTCAGCATCTTCTTTTCTGCCTTCGGGCTTCAGTAGCTGGTTTTGAAGACAGGAGTTCGAGACTGTTTTTACATCATCAGTGTGTGACCTTTGACTTGTGTCCACCCAGCTGCTGGATGAGCCCCAGTTCCGTTGCATCACCAAGATCAAGACCATCGGGAGCACCTACATGGCTGCATCAGGGGTCACCCCAGATGCCAGCAACGGCTACACATGCATGAAGGTAAGCATGTCACAGGACACAGAAGGAGCTGCAACCTTAAAATAATAAGAAACATGACCACAGCTGTCAGCAGTTGTAGCCCTCAAGTGCTTTAATGCTTAGTTCATACTCACTGTTCTTGGTTAGTGTCAACCAGAATTGATGCAATGGCAGGTGTTGTGTGAGAAGTGTGTTAGTTAGGGTTGGACTCCCAGTTTCTTCCAGAACTGCCTCAATTGTCAGTGTCTAAGATTCAGTAAGGTGTTGGAAATATTCCTCTGAGGTTTTGCTCAATATTGACCTGACAGCATCACACAGTTGCTGCAGATGAGTCGAATCTCTCTTCAGATTATTCTATGAAGTAGCTGTAGCTGTGCCGTGGTGTCTGAGCTGAGGCTGAAAGTGAGTTTGTGCATGGACCTTTCTCACTGCAATGGTTCTCAAACCTTTTCTACCATTACCTCTTTTGGAGGAATAAACCTTCCTAATCGCAACATGTCATGCGATTAATCGCGATTAAAAATTTAAATAGTTGCTCAGCATTGGCAAAAACAAATTGGTGCATTACTGCCACCAAATGGTCTGGACCAGAACGTTTCCAAGAGCCCAAGTTCAAAACATTAGTTTGTCTGCCACATTGTCCCCATCCCATGCACCGCTTTGCTGTCGTCTTTCAAACTTTTCCAGATCATCCTTTTGCCTTCTTTTGTCAGGAAGATGGACGGGACATAGGCTGGGGACAACGGGTTGTTGGACTTTTACCTAGGGAAAGACAAACGTGAAGACTAACGTGAAGTATCTGGTTCCAGGGCACAATAACGTTAAACCACTGCAGTTTGCTGCATTTCAGTACAGTGGTCCCTCGTTTATTGCAGGGTTACGTTCTGAAAACACCCCGCGATAAATGAAATCCATGAAATGATGATCTTATTCATTTTTCACCATTCAAATGCATGTTAAAGCCTAATTATCCTTCCTCGGAGTGTTTATAGACCTTTCCCAAACTATAATGAACATTTTCCACGTTCTCACACACTTTATACACTCTCAAAAACCTACATATATTTAACAACGTGAATTTCTTAATAATGGGCTCGACACACGGGAGGCGACGTCGCTCCTTCTCCATTCATTTTCTATGGAACCTGCGTATTAAGGTGAAAATCGCTGTCCTCCTCCAGCCAAGCGACAGGCGACATTCGTGCATGGGAAATTTGCGCTTGTTCATGTAGACGTGCACACAGGGCTTGCGACGCGACACAAGAAAATAGAAAAATGTTCAATATAGCCAATTAGCGAAGGGCTTCATGGACTGACCAATGAGAGCAGGCTAGACAGCGCCGTCTGCAAACACTTTGAACATGGAAGAATGGATCATTTTAGCTTAATAAAAGGCAGCCGTGTGGCGCCAGAGTGAATTAGTCCAAACGTAGGTTTTGGATTTATCTGGCTCAGCCTTGAGGTCCATCAAATGATGATATTCACGATGCTGTTTCCTATTTTGTAAACTTGGATGAACCCAGGGTTGTCTTTCTTTTAAACAGTAAACAGCAAGATTTCTGTTCATTCATGCAAAATCTTCTGACTCTCCATCCGTCATACTCAGTTTGAACTTGAGCAAGACGTCTTCTCCATGTCTACATGGCTAAATGTGTTAAGTTGCTGCCATGTGATTGGCTGATAAAATGGGCTGTACCTGTCTGACTTATTTTTGTATTAATCCTGTGGTGCAACTCATTTCTCATTTACAAAAACTGTGGGAGGATGAAGAATGCAGCGAGTCCAGCATGACTTGTAGGGCTACGTCAGCATTACTGTTTATTCAAGCACTGACTAATGCCAGACATAATCACTGATTATTACAACCACAAAACAACCCAGAAAGATTTCAATCTACGTAATTTTCACTGTTAAAAAGAATAAATAATGATAAGCTTAGTCTGCTCGATTACATATAATGGGACTTTTCCTGCTTGTTTTGTGCCCTGTAGAAGGAGGAGCAGTCTGACATGGAGCGTTGGCAGCACCTGGCAGACCTGGCTGACTTTGCTCTGGCCATGAAGGTCACACTCATGAACATCAACTACCAGTCGTTCAACAACTTCATGCTGCGTATCGGTACGTCCTCTGCCTGGGGTTTGGACCTGAAGGGATGGATTATCTGTTTATCTTATCAAGAAATGAAAACCAATTTTACTGTTTTCTATGAACAGTTTTCTTACAGCTGTAGTCTTTAAATCTATTGGTATGTAATACTGATTTTTCATGTGAGCTGTGAACTCTCTCTGCAGGTCTGAATAAGGGAGGGGTGTTAGCAGGAGTCATTGGTGCACGTAAACCCCACTACGACATCTGGGGTAACACTGTGAACGTGGCCAGTCGCATGGAGTCCACTGGGGTGATGGGGAACATCCAGGTACAGTTTTTTCACTTCACACATCTGGATTAATAATTCCACTTTAACTGCGGGTTTCCTTCCTGGTTCTGCTTCTGCTTCGGGGGGTTTTCCTCTCCGTTGTTGTGGGTGTAAACCAGATGATGAGAATCAGTAACTTCTGGTGTTAAAACAAACTTGGTGAACTGGTCTCTGCATGATGAACTGGCCTCTGTGTCTCCCTCAGGTGGTGGAGGACTGCTACAACATCCTGAAGGAGTACGGCTTCAGATTTGTTAGGCGGGGGCCCATCTTCGTTAAAGGGAAAGGAGAGCTGCTGACTTTTTTTCTTAAAGGAAGAGACAAACAAGGCTCATTTATTAACGGCTCGTCCATCACTTTACCACATCAGGTGGTGGACAGCTGATCTGACACACCTGAAGGAGCCACCTCTCATTAATTCCGATAGCGTTTTAGACTTTACGGAGACATCAACAGGCCTTTTTCACATCATTTTTGCAGCTGTTAATAAAATTATTTTGACATGTTTTGGGCCAAGCCGAGTGTTTAACCACGAATTCAGGTTGTTTTAGAACATGAAAAAACCCAGCGGACTCCTCTTTGCTGCAGTGTCCATCTCGGTGGTTGGCAGTAATCAGTGCTGGGAATGTTTGGCTCACTTGATTTCTAATTATTGTTTTGTATTCATAGATCATCATTTAATCATTTCCCTTCTTTATCTTTTGTTTTTATTAGCCCTTCTGATTGATCCTCCTTTATAGTACCTAGTTTTACGATGTTTTATGGCGTACTTGGACATAACACAGCATCTGACCAGTTGCTGAATTTATCTGTTGTATTAGTGAGCATAAGGATACTGAAGATCCTTACAAAAGATTTCAGTACATCACCTGCTTTATTTGATCAGTGTTCAGTCATTTTGATGAATTTAAAAACAACTTCAGAAGTCACATTGATTTCACCGTCTCTGAAATTCTGCTTCTAACCAGATGAAATAAAACAATAATGGCTCTAAAACTTCAGACTCAGATCAGTTTATCAAACATAACTAATGCATGTTACATAACTACTGTTCAGCTAACAGCATAATGCTCTGCACATGAGACACCTCAAAGAAAAACAGAGCAGCAGGGATCCATGAGGAATCTGCTGCGGGAGCGGTGCAGATTAAAATCAAACAACGATTTTGGTCTTATAGAAGTTCAATGTGAGCCACACAGTAGGTCTGGTGATCTTTGTTAGGGCGTCATCCAGAGCAGGGGCCTCATTTATAGAGCTGGCCTAGGAACAAACACAGGCGTACACCAATTACAGTCAACTTTTGGGATTTATAAAAACCAAACTTGGCGGGAGAATCTTCCTACTTCCACGCAAATTCTGACCCAGGCGTACGCACAAAATCTAGGAGAACAAGAAACTGCGACACCAACGGTCCAGAATAAAATCAAGGAAATTATGAGGTGGAGAGTCTGCTGCCAACATTTACCAGTCAGTAAAAGAAAGTGTGAAAAGTAAGCTTCGGTCATTTATTCTGAGATCCAGGAGAGTGGGACAGACTGGAGCATCTACACACTTGAAACACACAAGAGGTGGATTTTATTTATTTATTTATTCTTACACAATCCTTTTGTAATTGTTGCCCCATTTTCAGTCAAGACAGTCTCCATTTTCTGCAACTCCTTGTCTGCCTGGTTAGTAGCGGTGATGGTGTCCCTCTGAACCTGCAGGACTTCCTCTGATGACACGACGGTGCTGGGTGGAGTCTCTGGTCTCACCCTCTCCAATTACAGCTGCAGCACCGCCGACCCAGATGGAACATCCAGGAACTAGAAAGAAATATTATTTAACTCTGAATAAACTGCTACCAATTTCAGATGTATCTGTACATATTTATTTTATACATTAAAACAAAAGACTACATTACCGGCATCATTACTGTCATTTAGCAGCTTTTCTCCAAAACACTTTACTGTAGGCTATAGCGTCTTTCCTAAGGCCCAAACTGGAAGGTGTTAATATTCACCCCTGTGGGATTCGAGATTTGATCTCTCACATGGTAAACAGATGCTCCACCTACTGAGATATCCAGTCACATGTTTCGATGCCTCTGACGTGGCTTTTCTTCTGACACTGATGACAGCACCTGCCACCTGCTGCTAGGACTGGGTGATTGATCATAATTGAGATAAAAATTCGATCAAAGATTTCAACAATCATAAAATTGAAATGATCTGATTTTTTGACCTCGGTTTACTCTTGTGCTGTTTTCAGTTTCAAATCGAGCACCGATCGAATGTGTGTTTAAATAAGTCATCCTGCATCCTCTAAATGTAAGGCTGGAAAAAAACTGCCAGAATCCTCATAAAGGAGGAGGATAAAGTGGTTTTTGGTGGATTCTGTGACAAAGCACCTACATGTCCAAAATAAGGTTCTTTCGCTACATTATAGAATCTAAGTAAAAAAAAATTAATATTAGATTACGTAAGCAACCTAACACTTTTCCCTGTCATGAGTCACTTGACATGCCATTTATATCAAATAAGTAATGTTAGTTGAAGGTGAGAAATTGGTGTGGATGCTGGGCATTCATACTGTTATGGTACTTTTACTTTATAAGTTCACCCTAATACTACATTGTATTTCCAGAATGAGTGTGTTAGGAGAGAAAGATGCTGTGAGGGTCAAACAACTGGATGCAGTATCAAGTGCAGCTGGAACTGGTCTTGGCTCAAATTACATTAGAAGCCAAAGTCATAGTGAAAAGACAAAAGCTGTCATTTCATCTGTCAGACTTGTTCAGGAATCAGTAAGCAGGGATTTGCACAGTTCATTCTCTATCAGAACGACATTAACTATGCTAACAAGCATATGCTAACCATGCACTGCAGGCACGCTGTCAAACAGAGGTGCACAAGAAGAAGGTGCAGGTCATCGTATCAACACAGTGTGGCCAACACCTTTCCTCCAAGCAGAGCGACAGCATCAACAAGCCAGGGACCAGAAATAATCAGGCAGCAGTGCCTGGCAAGGATCCCTGTATCAGCTGTGAACCACATAGCAAACGCAGAGGTAGGTGTAGGCTTGTTTTGTCAGTCAGCAAAGGCAGCATCACCATTTATGCATACAACACACTACCAGTTTAGCTGACTGGCAGCATCATCACCTAAACATGGAATACACTAGATTTACCTTTATTACACAACTTGCTACATAGCTTTAACAACAATGCATGTCAAGCTGCGGTGTGACTTTATGGAACAATTTGGATTTGGAGATAAACCAAATATTGGGAAGCAATACAAAAAAAACTGTTTACCTCTACCTGCTTCTTTTTCATACGTGCAGACAGAATACACTTTTTTTTTTTTTTTAATTTGTATATGAATGGCATTCTTCCATTTTTATTTTTTTCGGACACATGTTTAAAAAATTTGTTTGTTCGTTTATAACTTGTGTTTTGGTCAATAGTACTCGGAGTGATTGCAGAGCATTCTTGCTATTTGCTATGGCTCCAGTAATTGTGGTGCTTGCCGAGACTCTTACTCTGGACAAAATGGAGCTGTCGAGAATGGCAGCATCATATAAGATCCATGGCCTATTTATCTTTCTTTCTTTATTATTATTTTAGCACATCACAGGAGTCAGCAGTCATACTCACTTTATAGTGTATCGATTTGATTATGTATGTCATGACAAATAAATGTGTCTGACTTTGGTGGACATACTCTGAAAAGGACCCCCACCAACCTGAGGAGATTTTCCTTTTCTTTAAATATGGAAGAAAGTATGTCAAACAACAAAAAGGTTGGTCTCAAATTTTATAGCAATCAAAATCCTTCCATTTTTGCTTGAGTATGTGCTCCGTAAAAATGTTCCATACAACTGTAACGCAGGGACTCCTCGGAGACAAGGGGCAGATTAACCACTCTTTATTAATCACAATGAACACAAGGAAATGGTCTTAATGAGAGACACTGCAGGAGTCGGCTGGAGGTACGGGAACCATTGAGCCAGGAATGGAGAAGAGGTGAGTCCATGATGTCTGTAGGTTAAGGTCCAACAGGGCGTGACTGTGGTATATAAGGGCTGGTGAGCCATGGGAGACAGGTGTGACTGGTTAGGCTTGATTGGAGTGAGAGGATCAGGCACAGGTGTGGAGGATCAGGGGAGTGCTGACGGAGGATGGGCAGGACAGGCTGTGACAGCAACAAAACCTTGTGAGTTTGAAGGTCCTTTCCATGCTCATCTGCTGCTTTCATGCTCACTTGAGGAAGGTGATGGTGGAGCATTTGGGGTCCTCAGAGGTTGTGAAGGAGACTGTTGCCACCTTGGAGAGGGTGCTTTGTGAGTTCTTAGAGCAAAAGAATAATCCTTGGAAAAATCTTGTAAACATGCTGATAGATTCATGTTCTTTCATGAGGGGCAGCAAGGCCGATGTTCTGTCAGTTTAGCATATGTTGTCAGATGAGCCTACGTGTAGCGCATACGGACAGCTACATCTAGCATACCATGTCAAAACAGTAAACACTTAGTTTTTATTTTCATATATTTAAAAGCTTAATTTCACACCATCTTCCATACAAGTGGTAATTACTTTAAAGATCTCATGCACCTGAAAATTGAAAACCAAAATCTTAAAGTTAACTTTTTCTCAACAGCTTTTGTTGCAAAACAACCTTTAAAAGAAATACACAATTTACAACTGATGGTTTGCTGTTGTCCCCTCGTGCTTTCCGATGGATAACAACCCCTAGACAAGGAAGCTTTTGCTTTCCATTTATTTATTTAAGAATTTTTACTATTAATGAAAAAAAGCTGTCTTCTCTCTGGGCCTCAGCACACACTGCAGATGAAGACAGATCTTGATTTGACAAGCAGGACAGCTGCGCCAGCAACCAGCAGCTTAGAACCAGTTTTGAGAGCCAGGAGCCGGTGCTTGGTGGGGTGGAAAGTCAGAGAACTGGTGCTTAGGCAGGCTCTGGCTCTGAACCAGCATTGGAGAGCCAGAGGTGGGCTTAGTAGCCAAAAAGTGAAAGTACTGTTGCTTTAGAAAAATATGACTCAAGTACAAGTAAAAAGTAGTCATCCAAATAATTAACGAAGTTAAGGTAAAAAAGTACTTCCTGAGTAACGTCAGACTTATTGTTCTTTTAAATTCAATATTAATGAATGAAATGTTAATAAAAACAAAAAACATAAATGACGGCATGAACCACAATAAATAAAATACTCTGTTTTTCAGAACGTTGTCTTCTGTCTGGCTGTCGTGCAAGGATGGTGGTCTCTTTGTGTGTGTGTCTGAGAAAGTGTAAATCTAATACGTGTGTGGCCCCCCTGTAGTATTGAACTACAGGGGGGCTATTGCTTCCACAACTCTGGGGAGAAAGCTGTCTCTGAGTCTTTTTGTGGTGGTTTTAATGTTCCTGTACCACTTTCCTGATGGAAGCAGTACAACCAGTGCAATGCCCGGATGGGTGGGGCCCTCTCTGGACTCAGGGAGTGTAGATGGAGTCCAGATCTAGTAGACGGCGACCCACAATCCCCTGAGCTGTCCTCACCGGCTAAGTTCCTCTTGTCCTGTGCTGTGCAGCTGCCATACCACACCGTCACATCACAGGATACTCTCCATGGTGGCTCTGTAAATGTTCACCAGCAGCTGAGAAGAGGGTCTCGTCCACTTCAGCTTCCTGAGAAAGAAGCCCTTGTTGGGCCTTTTTCAACAGGTGTTCACAGTCGTTCACATTGTGAAGTGTTCACAGTTCAGGAGAGGTCAGAGGAAATGTGGATGCCCAGTAACTTAATGCTCTCCACACGCTCCACTGCCTCTTGTGGATGCAGAAAGGAGCGTGCTCAGTCTTTCTGGACCTCCTGGAATCTATTGGACCTCCTTTGTCTTGCTGATGTTAACACCAGATTGTTCTTGGAACAGCATTTTATGAGACTCTGGACCTCTTCTCTGTAGCAGGTCTCATCATTGTTGGATATGAGACCCACCACGGCGGTATCATCGGCAAACTTCATAACCATGTTGGTGGGGTGGATGGCAGAGCAGAGCCTGAGCTGAAGTCCACAAACAGCATCCTAATATAGGTGTTGGGATGCTGCAGGTGAGTCAGGGCCATGTGAAGTGCTATTGAGACTGCATCCTACATAGAATGGTTCTCCTTGTAGGCTAATTGCAGGCTGTCCAGGCCAGCAGGGATGGCGTCCTTGATGTGCTTTAGGAGGATTCTCTCGAAACACTTCATGATGACGTAGTGAGAGCAACAGGATGGTAATCACTGAGGCAGGTAATGGTTGTTTTTTTGGGGGGCACAGATACAATGATGGAGGATTTCAGGCACAGAGGAAACTTGTGCCAGCTGGTCTCATGAGTCACAAAGTTTCTTCATTAGCTTTTAACCAGGACCAATAAAATGTTCTTCACTGGCTCAGTTTACAGCTGTTTCTGAGCTGGACAAGGACAGATGTGGACAGTATCCTATGTGTACAGACTAGCTTAGCTGATCAGGCTTAGTATTGAAATTAGCCACCTGTCACTTTAACACAGCACATAAAAGTAACTCATATTTTATTTATAGTACTAGGAAGTAGTACCAAGATCACTATTACAGGAAGTAGTTCTCAAGATCATTACTACAGGCAGTAGTACCAAGATCATTATTACAGGAAGTAGTTCTCAAGATCATTATTACAGGAAGTAGTACCAGGGTCATTATTACAGGAAGTAGTACCAGGGTCATTATTACAGGAAGTAGTACCAGGGTCATTATTACAGGACGTAGTACCAGGGTCATTATTACAGGACGTAGTACCAGGGTCATTATTACA
>JBAFTA010000007.1:30046023-30058615 GCA_036919975.1 Melanotaenia parkinsoni | reverse complement strand
CATTATTACAGGACGTAGTACCAGGGTCATTATTACAGGACGTAGTACCAGGGTCATTATTACAGGAAGTAGTACCAGGGTCAATATTACAGCTGCATGAAGAATATCAACTAGTATCATCATATTATGTTCAGATAAAAGTTTGCAGCTTGTGACACACCAGCCATCTCTCCTCTATTACTCATTATTTAAACTGTAAACTCATGATGTCAGTGCTGCTGCTTATTTGAAAATATCTGAAATTTTCCAACACTTATCCGCCTCCTAATCTGTCTTCCCCCCTTCATCTTTTTATTCCGAGTCCATTTCGCCACCACGTTTTTCTCCATATAAACTGTTCCACCTCCATGGGCTTTGCTCGTGTTAATCATTTAAATATACTTGAGTGAAAGTAAAAAGTATGTCATATTAAAATTACTCTTAAAAGTACTATTTGTGTAAAAATGTACTTAGGTAAATGAACAGAGTAAATGTAATGTGTTTCTACTACCTCTGATAGTCTTCTGAGTGTCTTCTGGTCTGAGAATAATCATCAGCAGCACAAAAATTTATCAAAATTCCACCCTAAACACACAAATATTAGGGTTTATGTACAGCTGAAATAAATTATGTGAAAAATATGCCAATATGATATTTTTAGACTGAGTAAGCTAGAAAATATCTAATTCATAACCCTCCTCTCAACAGTTGCAAGCCTTACATCTCTCTATCACAAAATATATAAAAGAATAAGATGAAATCACACATTATGACTGCAAAGAATATATAATGTATACATTAATCCCACTCCAGGAATGAAGATATAGACAAAATAGACTGCAGTTTCAGCAAAGACAACATGCAGGAAAAAGAGAAAATTTGTAATAATATGATGGAACCTTTCACCACACAGACTTGCATGCTGGACAATCTCGCTCAAAGGAAAACTGCAAAGAAAATAGGACTTTCCTTCCTGTCCTGCAAACATCATACACTTTGACATTTGTAACGAACTGCAAAGAATATGGAAATATATAAAATTGCAGATTGATTGTAGATATTAGATAATACCTGTTCCAGGTCACTGGACTCTTTGATCGACAGAAAATCAACATCACTCTGCCAGTCCTAGAAAATACACACAGTAGAACAGAATAAATACAATTATCATTAATAAAATATTGATATCAAATTGTGTGACTCTGTTGCGTGGTTGGGATGAAGACTTGATACGAATGACATGTCTTTAAAAAAAAAAGATTAGCTTTGACACATGATGTTTTTCTAGTGGCTAAGCTTTACATTTGTTCTTATTAGACTCAACCGTGTTGTTTGTGTGTGATTAAAATGTTCTATGTGTAACATGGTTATTAAAGCCATTGATAAAATGTAAAAAGTCATACATCGTTTAATACACAGTCTTGTATGTTTATAATAATAAATTTAGATGTTAAAATCTGTGTCAGGCAAGTCAGAAAAAAAATTACTAAATTATGTACAGTACCAGTCAAAGGTTTGGACACATCAAACATTTTCCTTTGAATGACTAGGAAGTGTGGGAAGTTATGTCTTGTGTATGCCAAGTAGAAACATGGACTAAACAATGACAGAGCTACATTGTGAGTTGCACATAAAAGCCCAGGTCTGTGTAAAAACAGTCAATAACACTTGTTTCACACTGTAAGAAGTATGGATCCACCTCATCCTCTTCCTCTGGTGTAGATGGATGCCCCATGCAGTCTTTTACAAGGAGAGCTAGGATATGCAGAGACATCCTCTCTTTGCAGTCTTGACGTGCAGCTTTTGGCTTATTTTTAGATTCAGTTGCATCAGAAGGCAGTGGAGTAAGATCGAGGTCCTGCTGAAATAGAAGAATGTACAAGAGGGTCTTCCCAGCACCTGAAACACTGCAAATTAGTCTTCCAGTACAGCCATCTACACCAGGAGGAATTGCAACCGGTTTACTTCGACCATGGCCACCTTTTTAAACAATGAGAGAAAGAGTTTTCCATCCATGAAAGAACGAATGAATTTTTATTTATATACAACTTTTTTTACGTTGTGCTTCTCAAAGTGCTGCATGGTGAGCATGTTTCAGCACCATCCAGGCAAAAAATACTTTTTAATAAGGAATACTGCAGACCTGAGGCTTTGTGCTTTCCCACCCTCCATTTTGGGATATTCTTCAATGGTGATTTTGTTTATCTAAAACCATTACATAAAGAGGATAATGTGGTTTAACAGCTGTAAAACATATTTCAGCACCATTCACATCTCCATCAGCAGAATGACAGAATAACGCTTTTGTTAAACCCATCATCAAAATTTGATGCTGAAGATGGTTTATAAATGTGCATGTAATAGTTTTAAAGTGAATTATGATTAATTTCAAAGTAAAATTGTAAGGTTTACACTACCATTTTATGATTCATATCATCTGTCAAATTGAGGAACCTCTTTCCTAGGCCTGCTTGACTGAAGCTCGTCAGTAGCAGGAGGAGTGCTGGTACAACGTTCACTGATTAAATACACACAATACACAAATACACAGGATTTTAGCCTCAGTAGTTTGTAAAGGAGAAAATGAATTTTTCCCTTTCTTTTGTCAAAGAATCCAGGACGTGACCTACCAGACAAAAATGAACATGACCGTGTAAATTGACTCAATAAAATCCTAACTCTACAAAAGATAACACAATTGTTACCAGGTGAGTAGAAATAGTCTAAAACCTTGTCATCTCCACCGTGTCTTTTGGGTTTGTGCTCCTCGAGGGAGTCCACGTGAACCGCCCACACCAGCTGGACTCGCAGCCTCGTGGTTCTTGTTAAAAAGACTTTGACTTCTCTTCACAGCTTTTGGAGATGAAATTAAACAGGTGTTCTGAACTTAACCCTTTAAAGCCTGGCTTCACAAATATGCATCAAACCACTTCTGGCATTCAATTTATATCCTTATATCTATAGTCATTCTGTTTCATAAATTTATTTGCTTTTAGTCACTTTTATTTATGTATTTAATTCTATACTGTTTATTTATTATTATTCATTAATTGTTCATTTATTTCATATTAAATCTGTCTTTATTTTGTCTCAGTCTTTTTCTTCTTTTTTCCTGATTGTTTTTCTTGTATTCTTTTTCTGTTTTTAAAAGTGAAAATAAATTCAGACATTGAGGTGTTACGAGTTTTTCCCAAACCATGTTTTAAGTTTTAAGAATTTCTTTTAGTACCCTCTTCCTTCACAGTGGATTTGATGAGTTCATTAAAAAAGACTTGAAGAAAGTTTTTGTTATTGCCGCAGTCTGTGGAAACTATTCCACATTTGTCCACATGAATCAGTTAACAGATTCACTGTTGGAGTTTAGTAGAAGCTAGTCTAGTTCTTAGTCATTACTGATTAGTGTCCATGGACAATTATTGATATTCAATCAAATTATGAAGTTAGACATTAATTTTGAGGCACCTGCTTCAAATGCATGTTTGAGGAGGAGTCTCCTGCAGGTTCTGGGTTCTGCTAACTCTGTTTTGTGAGCTCTGTTTTAACATGTTACTTCAGCATGGCAAACGTCACATTATCGCCTCAACCAAGGCCATACATCAGACAGATATCGAGCTGCTTCATGGGGCTTTGAAGAGTCTTATCAGTGTCTCAAATGGGTTTCAATCCCTATAACTATATAAACACAGTAACTATCTCAGCTGCATGAGCACCCTCTTCTTCTACTTTTCCCTATAAAAACACTTACGTACACAAAGTGTCTGTTATTACAGATTACTTTGAATTAAGTTCCACCATAATCTGGTGTTTCCTTAAAAAATGACTGTAAAATCAAAATAAACGAACAGCCTCGTTTGTTAGTTCATTTTGATAAAATTAATTAAGTGTAAAGATTAAAACAGTAAGACAGGGTTTAGAAGATTTCTTTTATTAAACACTGAGTTAAAGATGAGACTGGGCGGCCCATGACAGCTATGACGAAGTGAAGTCCTGTCAATGCTTCCCCTCAAATGCATTACAAGAGCACTTCAGAGCTAGCACGTGGCTGTTTGACTGGATCAGATGCTTCAAAGCAGTGAGTCAATTTCACTGCAAACGCATCAAAGGTCATCAACAGTGCTTCACAAAGTTTTGGTTTCCGCATCTCTAAAGATCGTCGGCTTCTGGCAGGCTGATATGGAGGTTTTGGAGCGTAAGCTGCAGTTACCAGGTTTTGTCCTCTGGAATGCCTGGATTAGAGCAAAGCTGCAGTCCTGTGGAGCCTGAAGTGAAAGGCAGTTGTTCCTTCAGGATCAATGCAGAGGGATGTCTGGTCTCCTCTGATGAATAATTATTATTTCATTAAAAAAAAACTGCAATTGCCATCTGGGATCAATAAAGTTTTTTTTCCTCATTTTTTATTCCATTCATTTTATTTCTGATTGTGCACTATGCATTATTTTCCCTACCAATGATTTACAAGACCTGCCACTCTTTGATCTATCTAAAAATGAGATGAGATTTACTTAATCCTTGATAACGCTCTCTGTCTCTCTCGCTTCTGCTGGCGCGCGCTCCCGCGGAAGCGGCTCTATTTGGCCGAGGATCTTTTTTCAACGGTACACCGGCATAATAAGACGTGAAGGAATTTCCGCTGACGTCACCGCGTTTAGCCGTAACAGAGCTGCATCTGTCTGAGAGCAACAATAACAAGCGTTACTCAGCGCACTGAACAGGGTTAACAACCACCATTAATAGCCAAGATGCGACCGTCCACATAACCCCGGCCTTCCTTTTTGTGTCCTCTGAGCTGAAATCTTCGCGGCTAAGGCCACGGAACAGCCACGGAGACTCGGCCGCAGGGCAGTCCGGGGCTGCATCTGGGTCAGTGGGCCTGTTCAAGTGGTGGTTTATCCTTTAGCCCTTCATCGAAACATCGTGTCAGCCGAATAAACTGCCCAAATATGCAGGCTAACGGGGCAGGACAGGCGCGGGACTCGGAGATGTCCTACCAAAACGGAGCCCAGAACGGCGAGTCGTCCTCTGCAGGTGCTGCTCACTCCAACGGCTTTCTGTCCGTCAACAATAACAACAGCAGCGGTGCGGCGGCCCAGTCCAACAACAACCACAGCTCTGATCCAAACTCCGGAGTCAAGAAGAAGAAACGACTGTCTCAGTCCGAGGAGGATGTCATCAGGCTCATAGGACAACATCTACACGATCTGGGTCTCAAGTAAGTCAGTCCGAACCGGAAGTCATGTTCTGTCCGTCAAACGGGAGAATGACCTCTGGTCTAGAATAATCCTGAGTCCTGATTGTTTATTGGCTCAACTAAACTGTAACCCTCACTCAGAGATATTGGATGCCACCTGAGCCAGACTTTCCTCCCCAGGCTGGAGCTCATTTGACAGGCTGACGAATGAACAGAAAGATGTGAAAAATACCTGCCTGCTGTTAATGGTGAACTGCAGCTCATAATTCGTATAAGCTTGATTTATACAGCACCAAAACCAGACGGAGTCCTTAAACTTCCTCCTCTAGAGTTTGAGAAAAGCACATCTTCACTAGCTATGATAAATTATATTATATATTTATGGAAACAAAGCTGTGTGAGCCATCTCTACCACTTGGTTTGGGAATGCAATACCAAAAATAAGAATTTCTTATCCCATTACTGTTTTAAATGTTGACCGTTTCAGTAATTAATTATATTATTAACTGTTATGTAGACTATTTGTAAAAAAAACAAAACATTGATTCTTTTTACTATTGTCCAAAAGAAAAGACAGACTGTAAAAACAAACAAACAAACATTTTCTCTGCCTTTTTTCTTAGTGGGAAATTAAAGGGTTGAGTAACTTTTACAGACACAGTTCACTTCAATCCTATTTATTATAGTGCCGTTATAATCCAATTAAACACATCCATTTTATGATCCACAGTACGATACAATACAATACAGCTTTACGTCTGAAATTTGTTATGTGTCACATCAGCAAGATGTTTACACAGAACAATACACAAACAGTACACACAAAATGTGCTCACATTTACACAACATGTCATGGACTAAACACACACTGGATTCTTCCAAGTTCGAAGTTTAGTTTTAAAATCAACAAATCTATAAAGAGTTTTTCAGTCTTCCTTTATTGAACTTTGGAGCTTCTACCATCTTCTAGATGAGGAGGAAGTTTAAGGACTAAGCGGACTCTTATTCGCCTCAAAAGACCTACGGCGTCAGGAAATAGATCCGTTGTTTTCTAATTCAATTTATAATAAATAAGTTCATATAAACTAATTCCTAAAATTAATGACATATGTATGGAAACCAAGTCTTCTCTTTAGGCGTGTGATCTTTTGCCATGCAACTTCAGTCTGAACGGCCAGGTCGCAATAATCCGACCTACACATCACTGATACACACTGATACAAAATAGTTCATAAACACTTATCTGTAAAGGCGCTCACATCACTCTCCAACCACTGCTGGCTGCAACTCCGTACCCACGTTTCTCTGTACAGACGTTGCTGCCACTGCTCCACAAAATGCCATGGCCAAAAATCTGGCTCTCCTCTTTTGTAATCTCCTCCTTAAAACAAGGCCTTGAAAATGTGCTGGCTACGGTTGGACAACTTTAAAATAGCAACAAACACTCCGCTGTTACTGCAAACACAAAGCTGTCACATACATGCTCACTGTCACGTAGTCATGTTTTCTATACATGCAGGACACTTTTGGTGCGCATAAGGTTCATACAGGAGATCACACACGTACAAGTCGCATTTATTGGAAATGTGAACGGACTCTCAAAAAAATCGGATTTCACAAAAGAAAAATCAGAATTGAGCATTATGCAATGTGAACCAAGCCTTAGCTACAGGCAGCTCGGAAGTTGATGGATGTCAATCATCCACCCCCACCGTCACAGTCTCCCTCTCGGCTCCACTTCTTTGCCATTTTTGGATTTGCCAAGATGGCGACAGTGGGATCTGCCCAATGAGCTTCAATTTAGCTCTTCAGAAACTTATGGGTGACGTCACGGAGGCTCCGTTTGTCTTCTATATACAGTCTATGGTGCAGATCCTGAATGAGGACACAGCTTTTGACTCAATCCTCCACCCTAAGCTGCACAAGGAGACATCAGCGAGGGAAAACCTCCATCAGGACCGGAACCAGGAAAGAAAGCCGCCATCAGGACCAGGAAAGAAAACTTCCTTTCAGATCCAGAACCAGGAAGGAAAGCCTCCATCAGACCAGGAAGGATGACCAGGGATACCTGCTGAGAAAGAAGAAGACAAGATAAACGTAAATTATTGACAATGTCAGAAATTTTTACATAGAGAGTAAAGGGGAACAGAGAGGAGCCCGGGGGGCAACAAAAGGAATGAATAGTGTTCTTTAATCCTTTTCAAGAACAGCCTGAGCACCGATGTGCTGCTGCCCTTCTACCACTCATCCATCAAGAGCCTGATGACGTACTGCATCACAGTGTGGTACAGCAGCTGCTCTGAGGCAGACAGGAAGGGGCGTCAGAGGGTCATTAAAACA
Source organism: Melanotaenia parkinsoni (assembly GCA_036919975.1). Lineage (NCBI taxonomy): Eukaryota > Metazoa > Chordata > Actinopteri > Atheriniformes > Melanotaeniidae > Melanotaenia > Melanotaenia parkinsoni. The sequence goes on along the minus strand of JBAFTA010000007.1, from coordinate 30,051,108 downwards.
GCCCAGGAAACTGTTGGCTGCCTTTTCCCCTTCCAGTGGACATTTACACCACCCGCTGCCTCATTAAAGCACGTAAAATCATCAAGGACAGGTCACGTCCTGGCCACTACATGTTTGACCTGTTGCCCTCTGGTAGGCACCTCAGGTGCATTAAAGCCAGGACAAACAGGTTTAAAACAGTTTATTTCCCAGATCTATTTCTGTCTCTTTTTTTTTATATATATGTACACGACTAAAAAAAAAGTTAGGTATATTCAGCTTTTTGTATGATGAAAGAACGTGCCTAAAATACCTTAAAACTTTTAAAGGTGAACTTGATTTGACATTCTCTAAACTTTTAAATGCACATATACAACTTGTCAGTGTGTTTTAGTATTTTTGGACAACCAACAAGGTGCAGCAAAAAAAAAACAAAAAAAAACAAAAAAAAAAAAAACCTGCGTCTGAACCATGAATGGATACCTAAATGTTTAGATAGACAGTCTGTATAAAACAGTCCTCTTCCTCAAACTGTTCACATTTTGACATCATCAGATCAATTACCTTACACGATTCCACTTACATGTCCTACATTCATTATAAAATATCAGCGCAGCATCAACTTTTTACATTTTCTGTAAATTTTACCCAGAAGTTGATTATCCCTAACTCAGAGATGCCCACAGAGATTTTTAGGGGGTGGCCATAGGGTGGCCAGAGAAAATAGAAGGGTGGCCAAGGGTAAAGTCAGTGATGCATATCTACAAAAGTCCACGTAGTCTGGACAAAAAACATGAATTGGGTCAGTTTGAGCTTATGGCCCAGAAGAACTCCTGATCAGAAGTGTTCTGCTATTATCTAGAGAAGGCCATGATTACAGCATTGGTTGCGTGGGTGAGGGACCAAATTCAGCTAGGGGATCTGGGGGCATGCCCCCCGAGGAGAAGAAGTTGAACATTGTAGATTAAAATGCATTAATCTGGTGCAGTCAGAGCAAAATCTCAATACTTTGCCCCTCATTCTACAAAAAGGCAATAGCCATAATTCTACAAAACCAAAAACTGAAATGTAACTTCAGGGGCCTTAAAATTTGGATTGTTGGATTTAGACAAAGGCTTCCTGATCGCAAAAATAATTCAAGTATTCTGGATATTGTGTGCTTCCAAAACAGATATGTTTCCAGAAAATATTTTGGGAGGGACATTTTGGGCATATGTGAACATGAAGTAGGACTTGTTCCTGTCAATGTATATGGCGACTACAGTGTTGATCTAGTCAAACAACCTCAATGAACATCAGCAAACTGACCCTTCTGTCCCATTAAAATGTACATTTATTGTCAATTTGCATTTATTTACATTCTCATAGTTCATTAATATTTGTGACCAAAGATAAAATTACAGGGGCAAAATGGTAGAGTTCAAAGATTCACTCAGTCACTCAGAGATCTGCGTGACCAACAAGCACTAAACATGGAAATTAAGATTATACTCCAACCACTTGTGAATGGAGAACCACTTGTAGTTGAAGCGATGTCTCGTGGTTGTACAAGGTCCGAGGATAAACCTTTAGATATGGCTGTTTTGGGCCATTTGCTCGTGACTGGGACGCGTCTAGAATAACAGAGAAAAGCCATCATTATTATAAAAATATGACAGGATCTTCTTTCAGAATTGATCTTCTAAACATCAATTCTACCATCAGGAAAACATCATCCTCACCTGCTGATCCATGAGCAGGTCCACTACCTGGAGGCCTGGGCTGGGCTGGATCCAGCTGTTCTGAGCCCTCTACTGTAAAAGATATTGATCATTAAATGACTTTGATTGATCATCATATGCAGATAAACAGAGCCTGCTGTTTCTATAAGATGACTTAGTTTCTGACTGAGTGTTACTACAGCCCCCAGATTACAACATCAGGATTTTTAACTATTACTATTCATCCCCAGAGGAGAAATTCGTCTCAACATGGCACTACATTCTCAACATTACACTATAGCTAAAGCTGGAGGAATAAACAAATAACAGTTATGGAAGAAGCACAAGGACTGGTAATATTACACTCCATACACTTTTTTTGAGAAATAAATCTAGTACAGCTTACTTCCGTAGAAGTCAGGGAAACATTTGCAGTTGACTTAAGCTGCCTTCAGGTGTAGCCACAGTGTCATTGTCTGTCACTGATTCTTTCTCTGGCTGCCTAGCATTAGCCCTGTGCTGCTATCCTGTAAATCTCCGAAGGTGGCAATATCTTTGGAAGACTTTCTCTTTATTGTCTGCAAAGTGACATAATGTTAGCACACAGTGACAAATTAAATCATGACTATATTATAGCAATTTCTGTATAATGTTAGCTCCCTGGACAGTGGCATTTAGCCAGCTAACGTTAGCTAACATTAAAGACAAGTTCACAAGGTTGTTAGAAATGTTCTCCGTCTAACGTAGATACGGTTAATAATGTTATTAACTAGCTAACCTGTGTAAACGTTAACTTATGAATGGTTTGATTTGACGAACATTGGCTAATGTCAGCTTGGTAGCATTAGCGCATGTAACAGGAACTATATTACCATTCATTCCAGGTCATCTACATCCATGTTAGCGCTAGCCATCATCCCTGTAATTATTTAAACCCCACCAACAGTTGGCAGAAAACCATTAAACTGAGTACTTGTGGTTTTATCATAAACTTACTGACAAGCCTTTTGTAGAGCTGATTGTGTCCATTCTATTACCAGTTGCAACATCCTCTTTGATCCTTCCGCTTCGGTGTCCTCGCTCTAAGGACCTTTCAGTAGGACCCTGGGAGGTGCCATCTCAGTGCATGCCTGATTAAAATACTTTTTATTTCTCTCTTTTTTTATCAGCGTTTGAAATATTTTGACATTCAAATATAAACAAAATCATATTTTCAGGGGTGGCCAGCTTTTTGTTCAGGGTGGCACTGGCCACCACTCGGGGGCGTCCCTGCCCTAACTGTTTAGTAGTATATTTATAGTAAATAGTACTCCTCCACTGTATGGTGTCCTCTTCGATACTGTGATTTTTAAACTGCTTTTTTTCCCATACTAATTTTATACTGATTATTGTTTACTTTAGAGTATGTTGTCTGCACTTTAAGGAGTTGGCCCCCTCAAACCTCATTATACATGCATAATGACAATAAAGACGTTGAACTTGATCATGCAAATGTCACAGGGCCCCTGCCATAGATAGAGGCAGACCAGGGGCCCCTGCAACCTGGGAGACCAGCTGCCACCCCAGAGCACAAAACCCAGCCAGCCCACCACCGGGATGATCACACCATCACACACCATCGGGATGATGCCTTAAAGCATAGGTCCCAGGAAGCCAAGGAAGACAGCCACTGGCCCCACAGGATGCTGCCCACTCAGAGGCGGGCCCTGGGCCTGCCTCTGGGTGGGCAGCGAGGACAACCCAGTTTCCCCAGCCATTGGCTCTGCCTGACACCAACAGGACCAAGACCCCCTGGACAGCCACCCAATATGGTTTAACAACCACCCCAATGCTCCAGCCAAGCATCCCTGGGACCAGAGTGCTGTGATGTATTAAATGCCATCACAGACCGCCACCATCTACTGTGCTGCCTCTTTTTATGTCTCTTTCTGAGAATCAACATTATCATGATCTCCTCCACAGTCACCATGTTCATTGTCTGAAACTGATGTCAGAACTCAGTGAACTCTGAACTCTGCACTGCCCTCTGGTGGATGTATTGCCTAACTATGATGCCATGGAAGTTAAAGGCCAGTGACTATTGAAACTGACATACTTTATGTATGTAAAGAGAGCATAAATTAGCCTTAAGGGTCACCAAGCTGGACCTAACATAAGATTTATCAGAAAGGAAAGTTTGAAGGCTGATCTGAGAAGTAGAGAGGGTGTCCGGTTCCTGAAGCCAAACTGGGAGCTGCCTCTACAGAGAGGATCTGATAACTGAAGGTTCATAACTACTAGTGGAAGTTTTTTCTCTGAAACATTTACATTTTATATAAGTAAAAATAATTTTAATGTAATACAGGTCATATTAATGGCAGTTCCATTTAACTTTTGGCTGACTCTTTTTTTATTATTATTGCAGTCAAACAGTGGAGCTGCTGATGCAGGAGTCTGGATGCCGCCTGGAGCACCCGTCGGCCACCAAGTTCAGAAATCATGTCATTGAAGGAGAGTGGGATAAGGTAGGACCAAGATTGAAGTACCTGTTCTCTGATTAAATCTGGAATATGTGAGCTGATCCTATTGTATAGATTTCAATAAGCAGACATGTAATTTATTTTAATTTCTCGTTTTTCTCTTATTTCACAGGCTGAGAGTGATCTGAATGAACTGAAGGCATTAATGCATGCTCCCAGTGCAACAGTGGTAAGTTCCGCAGAAAACAGGTCAGTAACATGACTGGGTATAAAAAGAGCATTTCAGAGCGGTAAAGTCTCTCAGATGGAAAGATGGACAGAGGTTCACCAATCTGAGACAAACTGGGTCTAAAAAATGTGGAAAGTTTCAGAAAAAATGTTCTTCAACTTAAAATTGTAAAGCGTATATTAATCATCTAAAGATTCAGAGAATCTGGAGGAATCACTGTGTGCATGGGACAAACTAGAAGCTGGCGATCTTGGGGTCGTCAGTCAGACATTTTCTACTGGAAATCACGGCATGGACTCAGGATGACTTCTGGAAATCACTGTGAACACAGTTGACCCTAAAATCCACAAATGCAGGTTAAATCTTCTAAGAAGAAACCAGATATGAGCAGGATGCAGAAACACCGCCGTTGTCTCTGGACTAAAGCTTATTTAAAATGGTCTGAGGTAAAGTGGAAAACTGTTCTGTGGTCAGATGCATGACAATGTGAAATAGTTTGTGGAAAGCGTGTCCTGCAGACTAAAGAGCATCCAGCTTGTTATCGGTGGACAGGTGAAAAGCTGCATCTCTGATGGGATGGGGCTGCATTAGTGTCTATGGTGTGGGCAGCTTCTACATCTGTGAAGCTCCATCAATCCTGTAAAGTACATGGAGGTTTTAGAGCAACATCTGCTCCCATCCAGACAACGTCTCTTTCAGGGAAGACCTTGCAGGTTTC
>JBAFTA010000007.1:30035495-30045783 GCA_036919975.1 Melanotaenia parkinsoni | reverse complement strand
GAACTACTTTTTACACCATGCTGAACGTCACCCTTGAACTACTTTTTACACCATGCTGAACGTCACCCTTGAACTACTTTTTACAGATGTGTTGCTACAATCAGATTCACTATCAGCTCATATTTTCCTTGAAATGGTAAAATGTCCCAGTTGAAACATCTGATATGTTGTTTATGTTTTACTGGGAGTAAAACATGGGTTGAAGAGATCTGGAAATAATTGAATTCTTTTCTTTTTTAAATTTACACAGAGGCTAACTTTGTTGGAACTGAGTTTTTTGTCACAATTTGAGCATTGATCAGTGCAACTGAATGTCTCTGAGTCGTTTGGATCAGTACCTCGATGCTTTTCTCTAACAAATCCCGTTGGTGCACTGGGTGTGCTGTTCGTTTTATAAAAGACATTTTGTTTCAAGAGAACTGTTTAGTGTTTAAAATGTTTTTTTTTTTATTATTAGTATGTTGAAATGCTCCTTTTATTTGAATTGGTGCTTAGCACAGTGATATGCTGGCCAGTCAGGGTTTCTGGTAAAGTTCAGGCTAACATGACAAGAGCGTGGCTTCTACAGCAGAGTAGTGACACTAAACACAACTTCAGATCCACAACAGACGAGCTCCAGGTTCTAAACTGAAGGCTGAAGCTCATAGGTTAGGTCTTTACCGCAGGAAACATCCTATTTACAAACTAGGACATGGGCCAAAAAAGATGTTGCTGCAGTGACAAAAAGATGGTATCACTCCTAAATGTCACGGTAACAGTCATTTTCATGACATCGGTATCCGTCTTCCAGATCCGATGGTAGTGTGTTATTTTGTGCAGATGCGGCAGGTCGTACCTGGACAGATGAGAATGTTGTGATGTTTTGTTTTTCCTTGTCTTCTCGTTCACATGCAGCGCATGAAGTTCTTGCTGTTGCAGCAGAAGTACCTGGAACATCTGGAGGATGGGAAGGTCTTGGAGGCTCTGCAGGTCCTCAGAGCTGAGCTCACACCTCTGAAATATAACACCGAGAGAATCCACATTCTGAGTGGGTCAGTTCACCAGAACAGAGAGGAAATGTCACACAGTCACACCTGGACATAAAAAATGGTCAAGTTGTTTAAAAAATAAAAAAATCTATAATTTCTTTATAAATGTTATTTTTAAATAAATTAGGGCTGTCAGTTATTCCAAATATTTAATTGCAATTAAACACATTAGTGTCCTGAAAATGTTTTTGATTAATTGCATATTAATCACAGATTTTTGTTAATCTGTTACTAAATTTACCATAACAGGGTATTTATCATGTTTTAATGCACCTGTTTTTAATGCATTTTTGTACCTGCAGTTATAGAGTAATAAAGTAATGACTTTATACACCTCACCGTAATTTAGAAACAAACATGCTGGAAACAGGAGTAAATTTTCTGCAGGGCTTTTGTATCTGTCGGTTTTTGTTTTGGAGGCAGCTTCACACAGCTTTGAAACGAATCCTGCTGACTTGCTACCTTTTAAATTAGTAAATCTTTCATTTTCATCCCTTTTGCCATAAATATTTGATGTTATTTCATAACTTTTAAATATGAGATTCATGAGAACTACTTTAACTGTTACTGTGTAAATACTGCTGCTAAAAGCTGTTTAGTGCTTTTAAACCAGGAGCTGCTGCTTTTACTTCATATAGCAATAATTTTAAAGAAAAAACACATTTTGTTCATAACCATGCGATTAATTGGCAAAATTTTATGCGAATAATGGCAATTAAAACTTTCAACTGTTGCCCAGCAGTAGTTATTTTGTATGATTTGATTATGATTTTTGCACAGCCTTTTAATTATGTCTTAATGTGATTTTCTCTTTATTTTCTTTTATGTACTTTTAAGGATTTTTCTGCATCCTGCTGTAATGTGTTTAATGTTTTATCTAAAGCGTTTTTAATTGTCTTGTAGATTAAATGTTTTATCAAAAATAAACTTGCCTTGCCACAAAGAAATTCAACCTCAAGTGGACAAATTAGGGATTACAGTTACTTTTATTAAATAACTGATGTTAATGTCGTCCATGTTATTTTTATATTTAACTAAGTCGTCCAGCCGGCCAGATTGGACCATCTGGTGGGCGGTTTTTGGGCCATGCGCTGTATGTTTGAAACTCCTGTTGTAGACCTCAAATGAAACATTCTGAAGATGTACTTCATTTATTTTGGGTATGTTGTGTCCAACAGTAGGCAGAAAAAATACCAAGAAGAGGTTATGTTGGTTTTTCTGGTCGTAGCTTAAGAAAAACTAACTTTGTGGTGGTTTCTGAAGGTACCTGATGTGCAGCCATGCAGAGGACCTGAGAGCCAAAGCTGAGTGGGAAGGTAAAGGCATGGCGTCCCGGACGAAGCTGCTGGACAAACTGCAGAGTGAGTTCAGTCTGACATCAGCAACATGAGTGGAGATGTGAGGAGTTCGTCGTGCTGTGGGATGATGTGTGGATTTATTGGGGTTTTTGTTTCCCAGACAGCATTAGAACTGAACCGGTTTGTTTTGTGCGCAGCATACCTGCCTCCATCGGTTATGCTGCCTCCTCGCCGCCTACAAACTCTGCTGAAGCAGGCGGTGGAGCTGCAGAGAGAGCGCTGCCTTTATCACAACACCAAACTGGACAGTGGACTGGACTCCATGTCTCTGCTTCTGGACCACGCCTGCAGCCGGTCAGAACGCCAGCTCACATTCATGACTGCTGTTTCCGACGGAGGGAAACTGGTTATGTTTGTGATGAAACATATTTATGCCGACTGTGTTTGACCCTTAAATGTAGGAAACAGTTCCCGTGCTACACTCAGCAGATTCTCACTGAACACTGTAACGAAGTCTGGTTCTGCAAGTTCTCCAACAACGGCACAAAACTGGCAACTGGGTCCAAAGACACCACAGTCATTGTGTGGCAGGTTGACATGGTAACCAGGCATTTAGTGACCCAGAGAATGTGAGATAGGAATTTGAATGGTTAAGATGATTAATTTGTGACTTTGCTGGCTAACAGGAAACTCAGCAGCTGAAACTGATGAAGACTCTGGAGGGGCATGCCTATGGTGTCTCCTACCTGGCCTGGAGTCCTGATGATACCTACCTGATAGCCTGTGGTCCTGATGACTGCTCTGAGCTGTGGCTGTGGAACGTACAGGTAGGCCATGTCCCACAGACGCTTCCTCCCTGTCTGATCTTACTTTTTTGAGTTTTAAAAGAAATACTGAAATAAAATCGCCTCCCAGAGCTGTCAGCTCCAGTCAGGTGAGACCTGAAACATCATGAAGTAGCAGACACCATCCTGAACTGTTCAATCTCAGCAGAAGTGTGTGTTATAAAAACAAAGAGATTTTTTTCATGAATAGTTAAAGTGGCAAAAAGTGAAATTGTTTCACTGCAGTCAGTGTTGTTTTCTTCAATGATGACGCATTTATTTCGTTGATGAACCTTTTTTTCATGACGATAACGAGACGGTGACGAGCTAAAAATGTCTCTCTGATGACTAAAACATGACGAGACATTTGTGAGCTTTCGCTGATGAGACGAAAATGTTCAGCGCTGATTGTCCGACATTAAAAACACGACATTTCTGCCTATTGTGAGCACAATCTGTCAGTCAGCAATGCTGCTGCACCTTGGCCACGCCCACCACCAGACATGCAGCGCACACACAGACAAGCAGTTCATTCATTCATAGATGAATCATGATGGCAGCGTCAACGAAGGGGTTTGGTGGAAGCAATGAAACGATATATGGACATATTTTAACTATAATCCATCATAATTTCACTGGCAGACCAGGTCAAGTTGGGCATGTGTTCCTCTTCCATTGCTCATATTTTAGACATGTGTATGTTCAGGGTGGAGTTTTACACTTCAGAGAGTTATCAGAAATAAAGCCACAGTTACCGAAGTAAGGATGTTGTTGCTCTTTCTGCTTTTTTGGAGTAATTGATTACAGTATTTGCTGTTGGCTGGGAAACCTTCTAAGTCTAAAACTATTCCTTTTGATTTTGTAACTTATAGATCTGCTATTTTCTTGTGACATCTTTGTATGATGAAGTAGGGCATCAATTCATGAAAAAGATGAAATATAGAAATAAAAGGTTTCTGCCCAACAGCAGTTAGTATAACACGGCAGCTTTGCTTCCCTGTTGATGGAAAAGTCTCGGCTAAAGGTGTCAGTCTGGTAAAGGATCTGGTTATGTCAAAGCATTAAGGTTAACTTGTTTTATGAATTACTTGTTATAACCTGTCAACCTTGATTCCACTTTTTAATTTGTATTATTGACCTAAATTAATTTGTTAAAAACAAATACTTTTTTATTTGACTAAAACTATCAAAGTTAGAAACAACTAAAAGGTGACTAAAACTAAAAAACATTTTCCTCCTGAAGACTAAGACTAAAACTGATATGCCTGCCCAAAACACCACAGCTGCAGGGCCTGCTGTTGTGTGCTGCATGTAAACCAAAACGAAGTGTGTAATAAGCCCCCCCGACCCAACTCCACCAGTAGATGTCAGTAAGTCTCACACAGCAGACTTCAATCATCAGATGATGAATGATGGTCCTTTTAAATGTGGTCAAACCTGACGGACTAATAGCATCATTCAGATCAGACTATGTTTTATCTGTGATGTTTTCTGTCTGTGGTGTTTTAGACGGGAGAGTTACGAACCAAGATGAGTCAGTCTCATGAGGACAGCCTGACCAGTGTGGCCTGGAATCCAGATGGAAAACGCTTTGTTACTGGTGGTCAGAGAGGCCAATTCTACCAGTGTGTGAGTATCTTTACAGGCCTCCCACCCCATCCCTGCTTTGTGTCCAGTCTAGTCCCCTCATTCTAGCCCCGAGTCCAGTCCTGACCTCCAGCCTGTATAGTACACCCCCCACCCAATCACATGTGGAATTTCCTTCAATCTGATGCTGATGAAACTACTGATCTTTGTGTTTATTTGGTAGGATTTAGATGGAAACTTGTTGGACTCATGGGAGGGAGTCCGGGTGCAGTGCCTGTGGTGTCTGACTGACAGTCGAACCGTCCTGGCATCTGACACCCACCAGAGAATCCGAGGATACAATTTTGAGGACCTGACGGACAGAAACATGTGAGTTACCACCTGAACTGGTCCACATAGATCCATGTTTTTTTTTGTTGGTTGCTTGATTTCCTCTTTGATATCAGCTTCTTCATAGGCAAAGATATTTATGTCCTGCTTTGCATTGACCACGTGTAGCTGGTTTGGGCATGTTCAGGGCAAGATATGAGGCTGATTCAGGTGTGCACATTTCCAGGTAGTCTGATTTATAAAGTAGAAATTGCTTGGAGGTGTGTGTAAGTCAGGATTTCTATTTAGCGTACACCATTTTCAGCTTTTGGGCACGTACAATTTTAGTATAGATTCCAGGCATTTTTTTATAACTGAGACCCCAGGTGACCTGGTTTCTGAACCAGTACAGGTAAACATGCTTGTACTAATGATCCTGTGTCTGTCATTTCAGAGTGCAGGAGGACCATCCTATCATGTCGTTCACCGTCTCAAAAAATGGACGGTTGGCTCTTCTCAATGTTGCTACCCAGGTTAGTCCCCCCCCACACACACACAGGTGTGTCAGAGCACTGCTGGTGTCCATGCTTCAGTTATGTGGATGTTTCGTTGCAGGGAGTGCACCTCTGGGACCTACAGGACCGTGTGTTGGTCAGAAAGTACCAGGGAGTTACCCAGGGCTTCTACACCATCCACTCCTGCTTCGGGGGACACAATGAAGACTTCATTACTAGTGGAAGTGAAGGTGAAGACGACACATTTTTATCCTGTTAAACTTAGTTCTGGGATTTAAAATGTCATTCAGCAAGAACTAAAATCAGTCTGCAGAATGAGTCATACCTGGTGGAGTGGCCATGGGCTCCGATCTAAGATGTTAGCAGCTGATGACGTGTCCGTCTCCCTGCAGACCACAAAGTCTACATTTGGCACCGGCGCAGTGAGCTTCCCATCGCAGAACTGACCGGCCACACTCGCACCGTCAATTGTGTGAGCTGGAACCCTGTCCTGCCCGGACTACTGGCCAGCGCCTCGGATGATGGGACCATCCGGATCTGGGGACCAGCCCCATTCCTAGATGTTCAAGACACAGAGGGGCTCAGTGGTATGAATATGAATATTATAAGATGAGGATTAAAATTAAAACATCAGCAGCTTGGAGATTTAGTCCTGAAAGTTGAGGGTTAGTCATCAGGCGAACATACAGTTTCCTAAAATAAACAATATACAAGTGAAACTAAAAAAATTAGAATATCATTAAAAACTTAATATATTTCACTAATTCAACTTAAAAAGGTAAACTAATATATTATACAAACTTATTATATGCAAAGTAAGAGATTTCTACATTTATATGTTATAATTTAGATGATTATGGCTTACAGCTTATAAAAACCCAAAACTCAAAATTTTAGAAAGTTTAAATATTGTGAAAAGGTTCGATGTTGTAGCCACACTCTAACCAGCTAATTAATCCAAAACACCTGCAGAGGACTCCTGAGCATTTAAGTGGTCTCTCATTCTATTTCAGTAGACTTCACAATCATGGGGAAGGTTGCTCTAAATATTGTCAAAGTTCAGATCTCAGATAATGTGTTATTATTAATAAAACCTACAAATATTATTGGATCAATTTTAAGACACGATACAACTCAGAAATGACCACAAAGACAGTAGATTCAGCTTGTTCACTGCGTCTCTGTGATGAACATGAAGTTCTCGACATAACCTTTCTACCTTTCTAGAGATGAATGACAATGGAGAAGTGGACCCAAACTTACTTAAGGTGGGACACCTTAAAAGCAGTTGTCAGGGCAAATTAATATCCCTCAGCACAGGGGTCGGAAACAAAAGAGAAAATAAGTTTAAATATCCTGAAAATAACTTAAAGGAAATGGAAAAACAGCACTGTGAGACTCAAAACCCTTAGTTAATGGCTAAAATTAGAGAACTCAAAGATCAGATTTGGAGAAGAAATACAAATTTCTAAAGACACACTATGAAGTAGGGCCTAAGGCCACAAAATTGTTGGCGGGAAAAATACGTTAAAAAAGATCATGCACTCAGTATACAAGATAGTAGACCCCATGTCAGGACGAACATGTGACAATTTAGAAGAAACTGACCCTGCATTTCAGTCATATTACAAACACTACTCACTACCAATACCGGAAAGTAAAAAAAATATCATAGTTTTTTAAATTCCCTTAGCTTAACTTCAATTGGGAAGCACCAAAATTATTCCTTAGCATCACCAATAAAGGAAAAAGATGGATTAAATAGATTGAAAAACAATAAAACACCAGGAAGTGATGGTCTACCAGCTGAATGGTAAAAGCTCTTTAGGGAAGATTCGATTCGAAGCTTCTGAACTGTTACGTTTTGCACAATGACTCATCAGTTTGAGTCAGGTGGTTTTAGAGCAGGGACACATCAAAAACCAGCAGGATTGAGGCCCTTGAGGACCGGAGCTGGACACCCCTGTTCTAGTCAGTTTTACTTTTATTTGACATTTTCAGCCTGTAAACAAGATGACGTCATAAACAACCCTGTTTATGTAAATCATCTAAACAGCAGCCAGATCAAACCAGACTGAACCTCACCAACATGTAGCATCTATAGCTAGCCGCTAAGCTTTCTCTGGCTTGTTTCTGTTACTGAATGTACAGTTTGGCTCCATCGAATGGGTTAGGGTTAGGTTTAAAACAGTGTTTAAATCTTAACGTTACCTGACAGCAGACATTGTTTAATGAAGAAAATGTGACGCTACTGAGGTGTTTTCTATCATCGTCAGAGTGCTGCACCATGGACAGCTGATGACAAGCATGAAGACTGTGGACACTTGAATGGATGAAGCGGGAAACGATGGTAAGAGGTGTGGTTGTGGGAGATATCGGACTCTAATCTGGACCTGGTGAAGCTGGACTGAGGACCTGATACGACCCATATTCTCCTCTTGCAGGACCACTTGCCTCCTGTTGTTCTAAACTAAGTTATTTATTCAGCTGCTGACATACAGCAGTGGTTTTCTCCTCACTCACATGAGGAAGATTCAATGTTTTCTTTGTCTGCTGAACCTTTAAATGATGTTAAATTGTTCTATTTTAACTGAAAATTGTGTTTTTTATTTAATGAAAATTGTAACTTTCTGATGTTTGCAGACAGTATTTATGAGCATGTTACACCTGACAGAAGGTTGTTGGCTAGCTAGTTTTCCTTCTCCATCTGTGATCATGCTGATGCATTTGCCTTTTTAGAGCATTCAGAAGTTAATGTGTAGAGTTCAGAGGAGGCTTTACCTTTTTTTATTGCTGCCTGCCATCCCTCCTTTCATGCTAACAGATCATATCTTCTGTTTTGTTTAGTTCTGTGTTTTAAGTTTAATTTATCTTTGTGATTGCTTTTAATTTGGTCAACGTGGCTGTGGGTTATTAATGGAAAGTTTTGGACGTTAAAGTTAGTGTTTTTCCTGTTTTCCCAACAACAAATATCAGAATTCTTCTTTGAATGCGGCATGACGAACATCTCAGGAAACAGTGCTTTCTATGGGGACCATCTTCACTGAGGATTCATCTCCACCGGTTGCTCCGGTCAGAACGTTAATGGAACGAACTTCTCTGTGTTCTTGGACAGCCGTGGAGTTGAAACCCGATGATACGAATGAAAAATGGCCGACACATCAGAGATGACATGGACAGTTTCCTTTTAGAGTCAGAACTGTCTAGATGTCTCCTTCCAGATTTCTCTTCTTCCTACAAGGTTTCGGCTTCACACCAGATGTTTTTGACTGTTTGAACCAGCAAGCTTTAATTTTCTGCTGTTAAAAATAATTTCAAGTATCACTGACTGCAGAAATTTTATCCAGACTTCTTCATGAAATCCCTCTAGTCCTGGACAGAAACTTGACTGAGGGAACCCTGTTAGTCCAAATACCACAAGCTTAAACTTTTCATGGTACAGCTGAGGCGGCGTTGAACAGTAGATGTCCGTCTCCTTCTAAACTCAGTCCCAGGACTTCAGAGACTCTGAGTGCTTCATGTCTCACTTTTTCTCTTCTCACTTTAGAAGTCTAAATAGGAACCGTGTGAGCTTGCTGGCAGTTTCTTCCACAGATCCTTTTCCATTTTGAAGATAATACAAATTGATTGTTTTATTCAGTATAGCTGTAGGATTTTTTTTTCTTTTGTCTGCATATTTTAAATAAAGCAATCAAGGTTTTAAATGGAGTTTAGTTTGGTATATCTTTAACAGAGCTGTGTGGCTGCAGACCTGATCAGCGGGAACCTTCCTATGTCCTTCCTGAGTCTTTATGGGGTATTTCTAAAAACATGCATGTTTTGTAAAATAGCTCTAAAATGTAATTTGTGTCTAAAGTCTCTCACAGACTAGCAACCTGTCAACGTACCTCCTGGATGGGCTCCAGCCCCCCCCTCCCGATATCCCTGAACAGAATTAAAGTGGTATTGAAAATAGGTGAATGTTTTAGTTTGGTTTATTTTGGCCAGTGACAAGATACAGACGAGGACAAAATTGTTGGTACCCTTCGGTTAATAAAAGAAAAACTCACAATGGTCACAGAAATAACTCGAATATGACAAAAGTTCTATGAAATTAACAAATGAAAGTCAGACATTGCTTTTTAACCATGCTTCAACAGAATTATTTAAAAATAAACTCATGAAACAGGCCAGGACAAAAATGATGGTACCCCTAGAAAAGACTGAAAACAATGCGGCTAAAGGGACGTGTTAATCCACAGTTTGTCCACTAATTAGCATCACAGGTGTCTACAGTCAGTCAGTGGGCCTATATATAGGCTACAGGTGGTCACTGTGCTGTTTGGTGACGCGGTGTGTACCACACTCAACATGGACCAGAGGAAGCAAAGGAAAGTTGTCCCAGGAGGAGATTAGAAAGAAAATTATAGACAAGCACGTTAAAGGTAAAGGCTATAAGACCATCTCCAAGCAGCTTGATGTTCCTGTGGCTACAGTTACACATATTATTCAGAAATTTAAGATCCATGGGACTGTAGCCAACCTCCCTGGACGTGGCCGCAGGAGGAAAATTAATGAAAAATCAAAGAGACGGATAATACGAACGGTAACAAAAGAACCCAGAAAAACTTCTAAAGAAATTAAAGGTGAACTTCAAGCTCAAGGAACATCAGTGTCAGATCGCACCATCCGTCCTTGTTTGAGCCAAAGTGGACTTAATGGGAGACGACCAAGGAGGAACCATTGTT
>JBAFTA010000007.1:29996757-30012370 GCA_036919975.1 Melanotaenia parkinsoni | reverse complement strand
TTCAAGTAGGCTTATTCACACACAAATTCACACACTTCTGAGTTAAACATTGAACGTTTGAGCTGTAGTCAGTTAAAAGAGAAAGATTATGTTTGGGATTTTTTTTTCCTTTTCAATAAATACAGTTTTGAAGCATATTATATGGTGTAGCATCTGTTTACGCTTCTTTTGTCCAGTTGTTACAACCCTCCCCAGTATGTGTTACAACCACCCGGTAGCGGGGTAGGTTGTAACAAAGGACAACCATGTGTTTGACATTAACATACGATGTCTGTGATATTCTTGCAGAATTTTAAATTGGTGCATTTTTTAGTGAAGAAATGTGGGTATTTCATATAAAAGTTTGAGAACTGTAGCTCAAAAATTCAGTAAGTTACAGGTGTTGCAGCAAAAAGTGTTACAACCATCCCCGGTCTCCCTAAACATCTGCTGTGCATCATTTATGTGTTACAGTATAATAATCTAACAAATGAGAGAAGAATAGAAACACATTCATACCTCCAGCTTCTGTTGAGTTGGTGTAACACCTGGTGGAGATAACTTAATGATGATGTGTAACTCCATCCTGGAGGGAAATTCTCCCCTTGTTTGCTTTGCTGTGGGCATATCAGCCCTGTTTGATATCAACTGTCCAACATGTCACAAAAATGCTAAAAGAACCTAGCTGTAGTCTTATAAACAGTGATTCACAGTCTTTGTCAAATCTTAGTCTAAAACTAGGCTGAGACTTAAACATTTGTCTTTAGATAGGAGCTGGTGGTTTTCTATAGTCTTTTGCAAATCTTTTAAAAGTCTTGTGGTGTAAGCCCAGCTTTAGAAGCACAGATGGGTTTTAAAACAATACAGGCATTCATCACTAAAAGAAAATAGAATATTAAAATGAGTGTTTGGAAACCTAAAAGAATAAAAGTCAACTTAATATGCTGGTCTAAAAAGAAAATAAAAGTCCAGCTATGCTGCCAGTCCCAGACCCGAGCCACTGCCTCGTGATGCCAGACAGTCCAGCATACCGCTCCGGGCTTTCCTTTGCCCACCGATTATCGACCGGGAGGCATTCCTGCAGGACTCTTCCCACTGCAGTCCGATCCTTACAGCCAGTGCTGGGCCTTGTGCGTCACCGCCGCTGCTACTGTCAGGAGAGAATAAAATAAATGCCAGCTCTTCCTATTACCGTCAAACTCCAAGGGCCAGCCTAGCCTCTAATTCCAGTCGCTTCCCTTCCTTCAAGTGACCATGTGAGGGCCCATCACTTCCACCATGCCGCCACCGCTACTGCTCCACTGTCACTCAGGCCAGATACCCTTAACATAAAGCAAAAGAATAAAGTCAGCATACACTCGGGTCATGTGGGGAGACCACACACCCACACTCCAAGCGAGGCATGAGCACTTTCCTTCCTGCATGAAATAGTGAGCGATGATTCAGTGGAATCTGGATCTTGCAACGTCACTGAAGTCAGGGGATGATCCCGCTTCGAGGACACGAGTCCGACCGCGTCCCGAGAGACAGCAGCTGCACAGCGAGCGGGGGCGGCCAAGACCCTCTCACGCCGCCCGTCCTCCGTCTGTCCGCGTCCTTTCCCTCCTGCCTGCCTCTCTTGCATGGTAGCTGGTGTCTTATTTATGGGAGAGACAGCCGGGGACTGCAATGCCATTATACTCAGATGGGACGACCTATAATAAACATGCATTTGTGTGATTAAAAGCAAGTCTTTTCTCATCCTTACACTGAACTTCAGTAGCTTTGACTCACTAATATTCTTACCTACAGAGTGACTGCAGGGTCTGCAACCACCTGGTTTTCATTAACTGATTTCAACACCTGATGCTTGTATTAGTGGTATAGTTTATTTTGAAAATGCCCAACACTAAATGTAATGAATTGTCAGTTCAAGCCCTTCAACATTTTCATCCTCTGTAATATCACTCCTTAGACACTTTGATTAGCCCCAGCGGAAAGATCCTGATTCCTGGTATTAGGGAAGCTGTGGCTCCCCTCTCGGATGAAGAATGGAAAATGTACCAGGATATCGAGTTTGACATGGAACACTACAAGAATAAGATCGGTGTCGACCAGCTCATGTACAACAATAAGGTATTATGGCTGCAATCTTAAAGCAGATCGCAAGTTTGTTCGCAATAAGAAAACTGTTTGTCATTTTGGCTTGAAAGGTGGACCTGTTGGCTCACATGTGGCGCTATCCCACTGTCTCCATCCATGGTATTGAAGGTGCCTTCTCTAACCCTGGCACTAAGACCGTCATCCCTGCAAAGGTTACTGCTAAGTTTTCAATAAGACAAGTCCCCAACATGGACCCTGCGATGGTCAAAAAACAGGTAAGACACCATTATATGTGTGTTTCTAGTTACTATTTGAAACTCCTTCCACTTATCTTTTACTTTCTTTTTTTAACTCCATGCTTTAGGTAACAGATTACCTGCATTCAGTGTTTGCCAAGAGGAAGAGTCCTAATAAGCTAAAAGTCACTATGGTAATCGGAGCCAAGCCCTGGCTGTCCGACACTCAGCATCCTCTCTTCGAGGCTGGAAAGGCAGCTGTCAAGAGAGGTACAGGATGGCTTTACTCATCACTACATGTCGGCAGTAAAGATAAATGTAAAATCTAAAACAGCATGAATGGGCTCTGTACTTTGTGGATGGCAGTAAAATGTTTGCCTTTCAGCTATAGAAAGCAATAAAAATACAAAAATCAGACAAATTCTGTTCCACTTTTATTAGGCATGGTGTTACCTCACCACATACTGGGCTGAACTTATGATGGACCTTTCTGCATAGCTAAAACCTGCTGCCTTTCTGCTCACATTGTAGGATGCAGGCCAGTCAGCTGCCACCTAAACGAATTACACTCAAAGCAGGGTTCAAAATTCTAGGAAAGCCAAGGGGAGCTCGGATCTCCCCGTTTCCACCAGCAGGTCTGGGTCGGTATGGGTATGGAAGACTGAAGCTGGCAAAATCAAAAATAAATACACAATTATCAAAATGGCTAAAACAAATATGACAATAAATTATACAAAAGATATTTAAAAATTATTTTTCCATTAAGAAACTGATAAAAATGTAATATGAAGTAATCAGTTTCAGTTGTTTTAATTTAACTTTGATTAAATATACCTATTTATTTACTTTTCCATGTAATTTCCTGTTTAATTTATTTTATTCATTTGGAAATTTTAAAATTTCTTCCTTAATTTTTATGACTGTTTTTATTATTTTTCTTTCATATTTTCTTATCCCCAGAATTATTTACTTCTTTATTTTATTTTGGTCTGACACTTTATTTATGTATTCATTTATAGGCATATTCAGACATATTTACTTCATTATTTCCAAGCTTGCATTCTCTTCCTTCATTTGTTTATTGAGCCATTTTTATGTTTGTGTATTTCTTTTTTGCCGTTTTAGTCCTCCGTAATGGGACTTAAAAGGAGGCAGTAAAGTAGATCACGGGTCACACGTCACCTGTACTGCTTGACACAGCCCCCATGGGTTCCTGTGGTACTGCTTCATTTCCACCAGGGTACACATCCACAAGGGCCCCAAAACAGACCAAATTACACACATAAAGGATGCAGAAGTTAGACAAAATTCTCAGAGTCTGTCTTTAGCGTAAGGACTTAACCCTGCCAGTGTTTAACCACGTTGCTGTGCACTAATAAATGTGAACGTTCATGTGACTTGTGAAGCTCCAATGTATTCCCCAAAATAAGACTCCTCCCAAAAACCCCAGAGTAATTCAAACCGTGACTGAAAGTAAATGTTGTTTTAATCTGGTGACAATTTCATCTGCTTTTCCCAGTCAGTGTTTCATGTTGTCAAATGGACAGAAAAGCAGCGTAAAGGGCCATGTATGCTCAGCGTTAAATATACATACAGACGTCTGTCCGTCCTCTGCGTTCATGCTGTGTGTATTTTAGTACATTGTCAGAGAGCTTGTGGTTGGGGGGGGAATGTTGTATAGCTCACGTGTGACCAGTGGAAAAAACAAAGAAGAAGAAGAAAAATGAGATGACTGAACTTTTTGAAGAGGGGCTGTGTAAATATGAGCAAAAGTACAGACTTTTCTTTTAGGTCTCTTTCAAAAAAAGTACGTTATCATGATCTCCTTCACCATCATGTTCGTCTGAAGCTGGGTTCTTGACTCCCCTCTAATGGACGCATTACAAAACAACCATGCAAACGTAAAGCACATGAGTGTATGTCGGTAGTATTTGATGTTTGAAACAGACGAATCTATATACAGATGCAAAGGAAGCAGAAATTTGTCCTTACAAATAATGGAGTAATTATATAAGCACCATCCACATGAGATTATCAGGTATTTTTAGGAGGAAATCCATGGGTAACCCAGGTTTTGAGTAATTTTAATATTTTACCTGGCTTTTCATCAGTACTTTTATGGAGGGATTAGAAGAAACAATTTAGAAAATGCGTTTAAATGAAGAATTAAGAACTCAAACAATACAGATTTTGAAGAGTTTTTCTGTGCTTTGCAATTATAAAATGTTCATTTATTTTTTTTACTTTTTAATGCCAGCAAAATAATGACAAACAAGACTGTAATGCAAGGTGAAATAAAAAAAAACTGTAGTAGCACATCGAATATAAAAGAGAGAGAAAGAGAACAAAAAGAAAAAGACCTAGCAAAGCAAAAATGGAGGGTGAGGGGCAGAAACGTGCTTAATATCACGATGGGCAGATTAATGATATAAATCAGTTATTGTTATTTATCATGTAATTAATTGTATTATCTGTATTTATTAATTAATTTATTATTCATCTGCAGTTTTTAACGTGGATCCTGATCTGATTCGTGAGGGTGGGACCATCCCTATCGCCAAAACCTTTCAGGACGTGACTCAGAAAAGCATAATCATGATGCCCATCGGAGGCTTTGATGATGGACTGCACTCCCAGAACGAGAAAATAAGCAGGTTTGTCCTCAGGCTTAAAACTCAAAACAAAATAAATAAATAAAAATAAAAAAATCATATAAAAGAAATCTAAATAATTTCCCACAGAGTTTGATGAACCTTTTATAAAAATATTTTTTAATTAGTCATTATTCCTTTGCAATGATGTTTATCCATAAATTCAACAGTAAACCAGTAAAATTTCCAGCAGAAAAGAGCTGCAGTGACTGAAGTGAAAGGCCTACAAGGGTTGACTAATTTAAAGGAGTCATGCCTTCTTTTTCCACAAGATGACAAACTTGTGTATTTCAAATATTCTGTACATACTTGCAGGAAAATAATTTATTACAGCTTTGTAAAAAACAAACAAAAGAAAGCGCTTGCTGGAGCTGACTAATATTAGAAATGTGTTGGTGTCCATGGGCCATATTCCTAAAGATTCATAGTTTCTCCTAGTGGCCAAATTCTAAGAAAACCCTTGGAATCATAATGTTTTCTTGAAAGTGAATAACAGACCCTAGTAAAGATAAAATGTATTTCTAAAGAATCTCAGCTCTTAAGAGCTCCTAACATGAGATCTGTTAAGAGCAGGGAAGAGGACTTTTAAGATGCTTAGGAGTTCCCTGAACAGAGGAGAAAATGGTGCTGTGTTGTCACGCCGTCGTGTCTAACACACAATCCAGGACTGCACGTGACATGAAGCAATCCACAGGAGGTTTCGCAGCATCAATCGGCTTAAATGATCCATGAGCTCGACGAGGAGCGCACAGCCTGCAGCAATAACCACGAGTCTCTAAAACAATAACCAGAGTGAGCAGCACTAGATGGACAAAACAAACAAAGGCTGCGAGCCTACCTGCACCACCCAGGAGGGGAAGTTATGGATGCCAGGAAGTGACGTAACCCCAGCCACCAGCAAGCAAGAGAGGCAGCATGTACGCCCTGCTTACCTTTTACATGGTCCTCCCCTCCTGTAATTGGCTGACAAACACATATTGCCATCAATAACACGTGTCCTGCTACACTGGCAACAGGGTCAACCACATCTCATCACTAAACTAGGAGTTTCTGTCCTTGCCTGGAGCTCTCCAAGAATATTCTGGAATCGCTTCTAAGCTAATACTCCTTGCTAGGAATTTTTAGGCTGAAGGCGGATTTATACTCGTGCGGCGTCTGTGTGGGGTCGGTTACAGCGTAGCTGACGCTGGTGAGTCTGTTCTCGTGCTCTAGTGTAGGGGGGGCGCGTCATTTTGGTGTCGTGTTGCAGTTTTTCCTCCGTATCTGAAGGTAACAGCAGGGGTGGTATCGGCCGGTAAACTCACCAGGTCGGAGTTCTTTTCATGGTTCACTTCAGTTTGATAGTTATTTTCTGTTTTAGTTGTTCAGTGTCTTTATTAGCATGTTGAATAAAACGAAAAATAATTTGATCAGCCTCTCATCAACTTGATCCACTGGTTATTGATTTTAAAAACGGTGGTTACCACACAAATCAGTGAGAAGATCTAGATATCCAGCAACACGTTATCCCACATTGACCAATCACAAGGGAGTACCTCCACGTAACCGTCTGCATAGCTGGGGTGCACATCAGGTCTGGAGAAGGTGCACGTGGAGCCTCTGCGGCCCCATGCAGACGCCGCAGGGGTATAAATCCGCCTTAAGTCTCGTCACCTGTTATTTCATGTATAAAAAAAGCTTAAGCATCTTTTTAAATAAAAAAATACAAAGAAATTTTATTTATAAATGCTTTCATGCATAAAGCGTCACAAAGTGTTTTAATTAATACAAACTAATTATGAATATTAAAAACCTTCACCAGAGAACATAACAGCAATTTAAAAACATACCCCATTGTAGTCTCTTTCACACACAGTACTGACCAGGGAAAAAATGTAAAAAAAAATTAAGAAAAACAAGCAGACAATGATCTGTTTTATCAGCAGGTGTTTGGGTGATGCTGCTGAATGACTTTTATCACTGCTGCACAAACACACTTGAATGATAAAAGAAAACAGCTGTTTTTATCCAGATCATCAGTTTCTTCATCAGTGTTGGTTGTTTAACTTCAGTCGTCACATCTGCTGGCTTTATTACAGAAATGATCACCATGGAGACGGTTGTTGAGATGATGATACAGTGGGGCAAAACAGTATTTAGTTAGCCACCAATTGTGCAAGTTCTCCCACTTAAAAAGATGACGCCTTTAATTTTCATCATAGGTATACCTTAACTATAAGAGACAAAATAAGAAAAAAAAATCCATAAAATCACATTGTCTGATTTTTTAATGAATTTATTGGTAAATTCCTCTGTAAAGTAAGTATTTGGTCACCTACAAACAAGCAAGATTTCTGGCTCTCACAGACCTGTAACTTCTTCTTTTAGAGGCTCCTCTGTCCTCCACTCATTACTTGTATTAATGGCACCTGTTTGAACTCGTTATCAGTATAAAAGACACCTGCCCACAACCTCAAACAGACTCCAAACTCCACTAACTCCACCAAGACCAAAAAGCTGTCAAAGGACACCAGAAACAAAACCATAGACCTGCACCAGGCTGGGAAGACTGAATCTGCAATAAGTAAGCAGCTTGATGTGAAGAAATCAACTGTGGGAGCAATTATTAGAAAATGGAAGACATACAAGACCCTTGATAATCTCCCTCCATCTCTGGCTCCATGTAAGATCTCACCCCTCACAGGGGGACCTAAAGAAAGACCTGCAGAGAGCTGGGACCAAAGTAACAAAGGCTACCGTCAGTAACACACTACGCCGCTAGGGACTCAGATCCTGCAGTGCCAGATGTGTCCCCTCTGCATAAGCCAGTACATGTCCAGGCCCGTCTGAAGTTTGCTAGTGATGGATGATCCAGAAGAGGATTGGGAGAATGTCATATGGTCAGATGAAACCTTTTCGGTAAAAAGTCAACCTGTCATGTTTGAAAGAGAAAGAATGCTGAGTTGCATCCAAAGAACACCATAAATACTGTGAAGCATGGGGGTGGAAACATCATGCTTTGGGGCTGTTTTTCTGCAAAGGGACCAAGACGACTGATCCATGTAAAGGAAGGAATGAATGGGGCCATGTATCGTGAGATTGTGAGTGAAAAAACCTCCTTCCATCAGCAAGGGCATTGAAGATGAAACGTGGCCAGGTCTTTCAGCATGACAATGATCCCAAACACACCGCCCGGGCAACGACGGAGTGGCTTCGTAAGAAGCATTTCATGGTCCTGGAGTGGCCTAGAGTGGCCTCCAGATCTCATCCCCATAGAAAATCTTTGGAGGGAGTTGAAAGTCTATATCTAAATCAGTGGGTAGAGTGGTTGTCTTGCAGCCTGAGGGTTGCCGGTTCGATCCTCGGCTTGTCGAGCTCATGTCAAAGTGTCCCTGAGCAAGAAACCAAACCCCAAATTGCTCCTGATGGGTCGTGGTTGAACGCCTTGCATGGCAGCCTCCGCCATCAGTGTGTGAATGTGTGTGTGAATGGGTGAATATGATGTATGTTGTAAAGCGCTTTGGGTATCATTCCAGGTACAGTAGTTGAGATTCTCCATGCAGCTGTAATAATTACCCTGGTACTTGCTCAGTGATGTTGATAGGTTTTCTAGGTAGCTGAGTCCCTGGGACCAGCAGGCGACGATTCAATGGACCTACCCTAACCCAAATAAAAAAAAAAAAACCTAAAAAAAACAAAAAACATTTTTATTTCTCATATTCTTCTATTTCTTAAATTTTAGTGTTAAACTCCTTTGATGGTGGTCTGGTATGATATGGTTATAATTAATGGGCATATTCATGTATGTTTATGAAATTAAAGAAATAAATTTCCAAATCTGAAAAGGTCACATACCTTAACACAAATCAATCATACCATATACCAGTTCTGAATATTACTGTTTCTGTAACAGATGCCAATATGTTATTTTTTTTTTTAAATCACACAAACCAATGAAACAACAGGCACCATAAACAACAATAAATTATGATTTACAAATCTGTACATCTATTACGTTGAATGTGTCAGTGACACAATTTGCATTCTAGCTGCTGGCATTTTGTTTTATTTCATTGTCTCTTACGCCACTCGACTCCCCAGCTCCTCCACTTGACTCAGCCGCTTCCTCTACCTCACCTGTGTCACGCTGTTCTGTACCTCACCCTCAGGATACTCCTGCCTGTCAATCAATCAGTCAAGATTAGAACATATATATATATAGTTTTTTTTTTTTTAAATCAGTCTGGTCTAATGAAATGCAGCAGTCAGAGGGACTGTTTACTGATTCCATTAAAACGCGCCAATAAAACACAGATAAAGAGCAGACATATGCAGACATTGAGCTTGGAAAAGAGAGGCACAAACTGAGTTTAAAGTGGACACTGGTGCTCAGGCTAACATAATACCAGCCAACACATTCTACCCGATATTTGGAAACGTACCTCTAAGCCCAGCAGACAGCTCAAAGCATTTGGTGGACATGCATTGAAAATAGAGGACCTGCATGCTGACATGCAGGGAGAAGATTTAAAAGAGATTTTCTAAATTTTCTTAAAGTGAATGCTTTCACATGCTTCTATAAAATAAGGGAAATTATGATGAAAATCTTAATTTCTCTGAAGGACAAAAGAGCCAAAAATGTATGATGCATCTATTACTGTGGATAACTGTGTTGTATATTTCTTTAAAGGACACTTTAATTGTGCTGCTTACTTTTTATTTGCTTCTTTGTTTTTCCATCTTAGGTACAACTATATTGAGGGAACCAAGTTATTTATTGCCTTCCTTAATGAAGTATCGCAGATCAGGAAAACCATTGTGTGATAAATGAAGGCATGATTACATACGATGACATCTTCTTCAACAAGTAGTCCAGCTCCTGCACCGAGTGATTTGATATTTTTACTGCATCTGTATTTAATTTACATATCTTATTCAGAGCCAAACTTTTAAACTAAGTCAAACTGTCTCTCTGTATTATTATTGTACTGTATGTAATAGCATATGTTAATAGTTACAAGTTGAAATAATTCGCTGTTATCTAACATTGCTGTTTTCATCACAAATAGAAATGTAGGCGTGTCAGGAAGCACTGTAACTCTGTGTGAATGTGTCATATAGTAAAAACTATTCAATGCAACAGCCTGTAATATCTTTATTTTATAAGAAATTGTCCTGTTGTTTGTTTAATAGCATAAATAAACACACATTCTTCCTTCATTCAACATTTAAATACTGATTAAAAAAAAAAATCTAAACTTTTTCAAGTGGTCTGAGAGGGTAAAGACAAGTATTTTGCCAGTACTCTTTGTAAACACTCACCAGTCACTTTTTCAAAGCCACCTTGCTACTACCAGTTTGGACGCCCTTTTTTCTTCAGAACTGCCTTAGTTCTTGGTGTCATAGATTGAACAAGGTGTTGGAAACATTACTCAGAGGTTTTGCACCATCAAACAGTTGCTGCAGGTTTGTCGGCTGCATCCATGATGAGAATCTCTCGTTCCACCACATCCCAAAGCTGCTGTACTGGACTGAGATCTGGTGGATGTGGAGGCCGTTGGAGTCCAGGAAACTCATTGTTCACTGCACTTCAAAAACTCATGTTAAAAAATGCAGTTGGAGATGATCTGAGCTTTGTGACATGGTGCATTATCCTGCTGGAAGTAGCATCAGAAGATGCTCCACTGTGGCCATAAAAGGATGGACATGGTCAGCAACAACACTCAGGACAACTGGAAACCGGTATTACCGGAAGCAGATGTTGTATATCACTGTCTGGTGTATGATGTCCTGAGACTCAGTAAATTTGTTGTATGTTGTTCCTGTCTCCATCTCACTAATATACTACAACTGGCGACGAGGATAATTGGCAAACTTCTTCTCGAGGGGAAAGAGGACACTCAGTGTCGGTACTAGTAGGTACGATGCCCCTTTTTGGAAGAATCGATGAGTCAAACTGAAAAACGAGCCATGGTCAGCGTAAATTGAGCGGCTTGAACAGTTCTTTGAGGCTAACAATATAGCCGAGGGAAAACAGGTAGCCACATTGCTAAGTGTTATGGGCGTGGCTACATGGACTTTTAAGGAGCTTGGTGCAGCCAGACAAGACGTATGATTAAATTGTGGTCATTCTCAAAGGACATTATGAGCTGAATCCTTTAATAGTAGTGGAAAGATTTTGGTTAAACCAGTGCAACCAGAAGGCTAGCCAGCCCGTCGCACTGTTTGCAGATGAATTAAAACAGTACACAGTTAACTGCAAGTTCGGGGCGAACTTAGACTCTTCTTTGCGGGATCGCTTTGTCAGTGGGATAAAAATTAACCCTGTCAACGGAGATTATCTTGATGATCTCACTGTCGCCAAGGCAAACAAATTGGAGACGGCTGACAGTAGCACGTCAGCTCAGAGGATCAGAAAGTGAACATGTCAGAGCTGCCAGCGTTCACAAAGTGAGGCTACAAGGGACAAAAAAAACTGCTACAGATGCAAAAGGAAGAATCATCATGATAGTGAATGTCACTTTAAAGAGCCTGAATGCCATAACTGTGGAAAAATCGGACACAGTAGAAAAGCATACCATTCCAAGACACAGGAAGCAAAGGGAAAGTCCACACACAGCTGGGAGCAGACAGGGAAAAATGCAAAGTATGTGGAAGTTGATCTGAAACTGATCTGAAAGGTTTTCCTGACCATCACAAGCAAGGAGGTGGAACAATATAAAGAGACATTGTCAGTTGCTGGTGTTGACTTGGAGATAGAAATAGATACTGGTGCAGCTAGGAGCATTGCACCATAAAAGACCTACAAATAGAAATGATCACACCTGCCTTTACAGAAAAACACGGTCAAGCTTAGAGCTTTTAATGGAGGCCATATTCCTGTTCTGTGTGAAATAATAGCCACAGTGGTGTGTGAAGGACAGTCAAAGGATTTGCCACTGTTAGTTGTTAAAGGGAAAGGAGCAACTCTTTGTGGTCGGAACTGGCTTGAATGCCTCAGCTTAAACTGTCAACAGATCAAATATTTGCATGAGAAGAAAACACTTAACGATGTGCTGGATACATACTATGAAGTATTCACAAAAGAGTTGGGAACTATAAAAGACATTTAAGCCTCCATCATTGTTAGACATGAAATAACCCCCAAGTTTTGTAAAAACAGACCCCTCCCCTTTTCTATGAAGGAGCGAGTGGAGGAGGAGCTTTGGGGACTGGAGGAAAATAAAATCATTTCTTTCGTGAAGCACAGTGAAAGGGCAGCATCAGTTGTGCCTGGAAAAAAAGGATAAATCATTGTGCTTATTTGGGGATTATAAGATGCGATCCACTAAACTTTAGTAGATGTGCATACAAACATCTTGTGCAAGGTTTAATCAATATCTTGATTAATTTGTGATCTGAAACTTTATCAACATGTGTCTATCTTTTTAAGGTATAACCCTCATTCTATTTTTATTATGTGATTATTATTCCTTTCAATGTGTCATTTATGGTTTAATAATGTTTAATATAAGACTTTAAGAACAGATGTTTCCACAGATTTTTAATATTGATGCTCTTACAAAGTGATTATAAAGTTTAACACTAAGACCGCCTACGTCTGCTATCTGAGCTGACCACCAAAGTCCTGAATGTTCATTGGTTAAAATATTTTAAGACACATCCTTCTCGTGGGCGTTATCACACACACAGTTAGAAATTGTGTTAAAAAATTGTGCACTTGCTCCAGTCTTCACACTTGACAAGTCCCATACATCCGTGATTTCTCTGTTATCACGGCCGGACACGTAGAAGCGCGATGGGAAAGGTTCTATGGATGGATTTGAGAATAAACATGGTGTTAATGGAGGAACCCATGGACGTCGCCTCTCTGGAGAATGAGGGTGTCTTAACATGCACTCTTTTCCCGGTGGGAGGATTCCACACTCACACTTTTCCCACATTATTTTTTAA
The DNA here is from genome assembly GCA_036919975.1 of Melanotaenia parkinsoni. Lineage (NCBI taxonomy): Eukaryota > Metazoa > Chordata > Actinopteri > Atheriniformes > Melanotaeniidae > Melanotaenia > Melanotaenia parkinsoni. The sequence continues at coordinate 29,999,490 of JBAFTA010000007.1, read as the reverse complement.
ACTTGCGACAGCCCAGCTGTGTTTTGGACCAACGTGTCTGCTCTAGTACATCTTTGTACATGCATCTTGTTGAGTTTCTGCCATGGTTTGCTCTGTTTGTGTGCTCTGAGTTTTCAGGTAGGGCTAAGCAGGTTGCCAGGAAGGCTCAGGGCGGAGTCTGGAGCTAGGATTGGAACCACCTGCAGCTCGTCACTCTGCTACTGAAGGACATGCTGGAGCTGCAGTCGTTGCCAGATTGTCTCTCCTTGTTGTGTGGTAATTAGGCCCACACTAGTAATTTTCCTATGGTTATTTGCAACAATCTTACCTTGCATCTTCCTTTTCTCTTCAGCACATTTTTGGTGTTTATCCAAGCCATCCCTGGAAGCAATTCAAGCGACTCTGGATCAGGACTTCCTCTCCTGTCAAGTCTTCTGTTTTGCTGATTCAGACTTGCCTTCTTGCCCTGCCTGTTCATCCTGCCCTCCCGCTGCACACAGTTTACCACAATCGGCGATCTCTCATCTAGCCACAACCATCAGACTCAATCTAGGATTTCAGTAAGCCTCAGATCTTGCTCTCAACATCCTATGTGCTCCTGATTCACACTAAAACTCTGCTCTCTCTCAGGACGATTTTCCGTGACCAGGACCAAATCTTCCTTATTTTAGTTATAAATAAATACCTGTGTATTTATATTCCCTCTTCCGTTTTTGTTAAATCTGCTTTTGGGTGCTCTTCTCCATAATCGTCTTGGACCGTGATAGTTTCACCATATTACACTTCAAAGTATTTAATTATAGTTGCTGTGTGTTAAGTATTTGTCCCCACCCTCCCTATGTTTTTTTTTCCAGAAATAAAAACAGATCTACACTCTTCTGGCTACTGTACAGTACAAGCTGTTAGATGCTGAACAGCAGAGGCAAAGTGATGCAGCTTCAACATGCTGCAGTTCTTTCAGGAACAGGAACAAATGAGGCAGAAGAACCAGCGGCTTGACGGGCAGAGCTGTGATGGAGGGTCTCTGGGGTGTAATGCACAGGATGGCGGGAAAAGCGATGATATGCATAATCATATACGTCATGTAAATAGTTAAATAGTTATTTTTGCACTTCTGTATTCACTATAAAAAATATATGACATTGTAAAGAGTCAGACGTTTTCAGTTTATGTCAGTTAGATGTGTTTTGGCCACATCTATGAAATATTAGCTAATAAAAATATTAAGTAGTTATTAACCAGTAATAGCTATGAAATATTATATAATCCATCTTTGCTGACTAGGTTTTAAGTCTTTATCCTGGGGTGTGCATTACATTACAGTTTATCAACTTTTTAAAATGCAGCATGTCACAGGATGAAATTTACCATGTTTAACGAAGGTCTGGCGTGAAATACTTGTGGACACATAAAAACAAACACCTGTAAACTTTCCACCAACCCTTTCTACATTTTAACCCTCATATTCAGCTAATTTTGTGTGACGATGTCCTCATAATTCATCTAAACCATAAGTCAGTCACAAACAGTGGCGTTAAGGGTCTTTCCTTAAGACCCAACTGGAAGGTGTCAATATTCGTCCCGTGGGGGATTCAAACTCTGGTCTTGAACATGGGAGACTGCTGTTCTACTGGCTGAACTACCCAGCCACTAAAACAAGCTTTTTCCACCAGTCATCAGCTTTGTTCTGGACCAACCAGACAGTGAGAAGTGTTGTTCAATGAGCCGCAGCAACGTCTGAAACAGAACAAGAGTTACAATAAATCTTCCGTCTGTAATATTCACTTAAAAGTTAAACTTACATGTCGTCTCATTTGTCTGCAGCGCTCTGCTCTCCATTCTTCCTCCATGAAACAAAGAGATATCGTCTGCCGCTGGATTCTTCATCTCCTGACTCTCTGTGAGCTCTTCCAGCCTCGACGTTAGACGTCTGATTTGATCATCTATCAGAGCATGAGAGTGGCTGCCTCTTCGCTCTACATATTAGCTTCTTGGTGGTGCTGTCTTCCTCTCTTTATTAAGTTTCTCTTGTTGCTGTGCAGTGCTAAAGTAACACGTCACTGTCGCTGAGAGTTGCGTTACATCGGCTCCCCAAACTCATGTGCAAATGCAAAATGAAACAGTTCCCCTGGGGAAGGGCAGTTCATAGAACTAAATTCGAGGCAGACAGTTCTTTGAACTTCTCTGTCTGAATGCCTCTGTTGTGAAAGACATGTCAGCTATGTATGAGGGTTATTTTGCACATTTCGATGTTCTTACATGCATGTAGTTTGCTTTAAATAAAGAGAAATTAAAAAAAAAAACATATAAACAGTGAATTGGGGTAATAAATAATACCAAACTAAATAATTCACAAAGAAATGAATGTATTAGAATGCAAGACTAAAATGACCACGACAAAATGTTTGAAAAATACTTGAGACAGCTCAAACATTTATACTTTTCTGTGGCAAATTACAGAAAAAGACTAAGATTAAAAATACTAAAAGTTTTCAGAAGATGCCATTTCCATAACAGTTTAATTATTTTAAAGGCCAATTTGACATATATCAGCGTTTTTTAAACTCTAATTACCACAAATGGGAATCAGCCCTGTTATGTTGTGGATATACCTGCCACACTTAGCGCTGATGACTTTCTTCAATTCTTTAACAATAAAATAACTACTTTAAGAGAGAAACTAGATCACGCTATTCCTACTATCAGCCAGAAGGAAACTAATATAGAGCTATCTTTGGAACCAGCTGAGATGTT
>JBAFTA010000007.1:29916166-29943001 GCA_036919975.1 Melanotaenia parkinsoni | reverse complement strand
ACTTTTTACACCGTGCCGAACGTCACCCTGGAACTACTTTTTACACCGTGCCGAACATCACCCTGGAACTACTTTTTACAACGTGCTGAACATCACCCTGGAACTACTTTTTACACCGTGCCTAACATCACCCTGGAACTACTTTTTACACCGTGCCTAACATCACCCTGGAACTACTTTTTACACCGTGCCGAACACCCTGGAACTAATTTGTACACCTGAACGTCACCCTGGAACTACTTTTTACACCGTGCTGAACACCACCCTGGAACTACTTTTTACAGATGTGTTGCTGCCATCAGATTCACTATCAGCTCATATTTTCCATGAAATGGCAAAATGTCCCAATTTCAACATCTGATATGTTTTTTTAGTTCTGTTAGGGACAATAAAAGGGTTTTTATTAGATTTGTTGATTGAATTTAGTTTATACATTTTACACAGAGTGACACCTTTTTTGGAAGTGGGGTTGTAAATTCTGATTGCAGTTCGTATGACACAATCCTCTCCCCTTCCTTTCGTCTTTAGTTTTATATTGTCAAATGAAATGCATCTTTCTGGAAGCACTTTGTAGTACTGAAGTAATTTATAATAAAAGTTTGTTCTAAAAATAATTGTGAAGCTCTTAAAAGATATCAAAGACTGTGCAGACCCACACAGGTGTTTTCATCTCTGTCTAATTAAACCTTTGAACACATACAGACCAGACTACAACGAAAATGACATGATTTAGCACAGCCTGAATTAAAGTAGAGGAGGCCGATCTCAGTAAGGGTTTAGTCTCATCACTTATCCATCTACCTTGCGTGAACTCATTAAAATTGAACTATTTTCACTCTCAAACTCTAAAAAATAATTGAAGAAATCAGCTTATTTCCTATAAAACTGATTCCAGCAGAGGATAGCATGATGTCTAAAAGCGGCCTGCAGATCTGAGACACCATCCTGGCCTGAACTGACTATCATATCTCTGGTATTTTAAGCCCAGACTGTTCAGACAGTGTATCACTTATGACCTTAAATTTGATTCTGTGTTTCATTGGAAACCAGAAGAAGCAGATTAAGTTATCACCAGAGTACATTCAGCTGACAAAATCACATGCAAGTGATAAAATCAACACCTACTGTTGTGTAAAAATCCCACACGATAGGCCCAGATAGGAACTGGACTCCCACACCAACATTATCATCAAAGATATGTACTTAGATTACAGAAGGCAGCATGTCCTGTAAGTATTTGTTTGAATTAGAAGAAGCAGCCAAAAAGACGTTAGAGATGGTCAGAGTTCTGACCGCAGAGAAATAAGGCCGAGTCCTCCCAAAGGGCAGAATGAAAACTGTCACTCCTTTTATTCAGTTCAGTTTCTGTTTATTCAAAGGTCATCCTTGTTCGCCGAGTGGTAATCGGGATGTTAATTATAGTGAGGATGACATGTTTAATAGGGAAGAGGATTGTATTTATGAATGCTGGAACATAGACCAGCAAAGTATTCATATCCTGTAAAAAATCCAGGTTTCTCTGATGTTAAAAACTGAAACTACATTTAAAACATTTTTACACCTTTAATATGACAGTATTTCACATTATAATTAGAGTAACCTTTTCAATATCTAGAAATTATTTTGATTATACATATGTGTACATTTCCACTTCTGTAGTAATCCTGACCACCTGAACTGAGAAATAATCATGATTATTCTGTATTAATTAATTTCATAACACCATAAGTATGTAAAACCACATGAACACTCTTTTTAGGTCTTCATTTTTTAATTTTAACTAAATTCCCTCTGCACTGTATATAGTAAATAAATCCTACAAATTTACTCTGGATTTGTTTCAGAGAAAAAAGGCTACAGGACCTCTAACTAGACTTGGGATGCTCTTTTCTGGATAAAAATGGTTTTGAACATTTCTTTTCAACCTGAGTAGGAAACTTGGAAACACAGAAAAAAAAACATGTAGCTTAACTGTTCTTTAGCAGAATATCTGCTTTTTGATACATAAATAATACTGAAACAGTGGAAATAAAAGAAAGATGGGGCTCTATTGAGCCACGCTTTGTCTGGTCCCTCCTCTAGAGACCTGTTTGCCATGGGTGACCTTACCAGGGAAATAAAGCCCCCGACAACATAGCTCCTAGGATCTTCAGAATGCACACACTCCTCTATCGTGGGAAGATGGCGGCTCAGGGAGGAGTAGCTAGACATAATTTAGCTTTATTAGTAAGGATGTGCCGATATGAAAATTTTGGCTGATACTGATATCCGATATTAATATTGTTGTTATGGCCGATAACTGATATTTACCGATGTTGATATATGGATTTTGTTTTAAAATGTCTAAGATTATTAAATTCTGTACTAAGGTAAAATAAGGCAAACATTAGGGGTGTTAGCTTCCCACCATTGTTTGTGAAGTTCTGGATGGCAGTTTTTCAGATGACATATCAAATTTGTGGTGCTGAACGAGTTCACACAGCATCCTACTCACATTACGTCGATATTGCATACTGCTTTTCGAGTACCTTCTTTTTACACGGTGAAAAATTACCACACAGCTGAAATTGCTTCTTGCTTCAGTTACATCCCACAACGTGGTGCTGCATCGTTGTCACATGTCCAAACATGGCTGCATGGCCAAACCTTCCGACACACGTTACACAATCAGCAATTATACAAAAATAAATATCGGCTGTTAATATCTTCCCAGTTTTGCTTATCGGACCGATACCGAAATTTTAAAAAATTACTAACATCGGCCGATACCGATATTAATGCCTGATATATACTTTTTGCAGATTGTAGCTGAGCTTCAATGTTTTCTTTGTCAAAAAGAGATTCTGTCTTGCAGCCTCAGCAGATTGTTGTCACATGTAGGACACAGCCAGTTTAAAGAAATTCCTGAAGCTCCTTCAGTGCTGCTGTAGTTTTCATCTCATTTCATCACTTTTGGCCAGTTCTCTACCTTTTGATGACTATCTTCACTGTGCACCATGATATATCCAAAGCTGTGGAAATGTTTTATACCCTTCTCTCGATTGATAACTTTAAAGAATGACATCCCTTTGATGCTTTGTAGGTCTCTGTGAACCATGACATCTTCTGTGGCAGAAAATTGAGTAAATGTCAGGAAAAATCCTAAATTGTTTCATGGGTCAGATTGAGAAAGGCCCAACCTTTCTCAGTCAGACCCATAGGCCACAGTCTGTGCACAGTTCTGCTTACTGAAAAGCAACAATCCTTGGTTCAGCTTTCACTTCTTCTGCTGACTTCTACTTCATTATTTACTATTTTTATTTAATTAAAGAGGGGCAATACGATTTATTGGAGTTCCAATGCAGAAAATAAAACTACCAGATGAAACCTTTAGGATTACATTTACAGCTTAAACATCACATACATAAATAGTTTTCAGAGGCATAAAGCCTACTGGACATGGAAAATAAAATATATAAACACCACTTGCACACAGTGACTTTCATCCCTGCACTATAGTTGTACAGTATATATGACATTTCTTGCTAATGAATTTTATGATTTACCATTCTTACTTATCTTATTCTTTACTAGACAGCTTTAATTTGATATTATCCAAGTTATCTGTTTTTATTTTCAGTCTCCTGACACCCAGGGGGTATTCCCGAAAGGACGTTTAATAAATCCTGTGATAAAGCCTATCCTTGAGGTGGCCAAATTCTCTGACATCTAAAGGCCCATTTAAACTCGATGCAGAAGACGGATACGCTGATTAACAGACACTCAGGTGGACGGATACCCAGATGGATGGATACAGAGCTTAGCTATCTGTTGCTTGATGTAGAAGATGGAGCAATACCACCAAAAATCACAGGGGCAGTGCTGAGCAGAATAACTGACATGTGACCAGCGAAAGAAACAAACCAGGGAAGAAGAAGAGAATCAGGAAGGGGGGAAAATTAGAGAAGAATGAAGACGAACACTGTAGAGATTGTACGAGCTTTTAAAGAACAAGTGCAAGTATTTATTGTTTGTTGGGCAACTGGAAAAAACTTTATTGTGATGGATTACCGTCGTCAAACGGTGTCTAAAACTGACATCGGCTCCCAAGAGTGATGACTGAACTACTGCCCACTAGTGGAGGAATTGACTTAACAACCATGGCCACGCAAAAGGTGCAAGGACGTATGAGGGCGGCAAAGTACGACAGTGTTTGAAAGGACGTCCCTATTTTTGTACGTAAGGGAGCATAAATGGGCCTGTGACCTGCATTGTCAGTTCCAAAACACCGACTATGGGGTCACTATCACAACCTTGTGTTGGTTAAGCCAGTGTGTGCACATCCACAGTAAAATGAAAGGCATCACCCACTGAGCCCCGAAATCATGATGAAAATGACCAAAAACGTAAGACAGCTGCATCCGCCAACGCCTGCTGGTGCTTAGTGGAGGATTTCCAGCAAAGTCAATGCATAAGTGGATGTTAAACGAATGGTAAATTTAAAAAGCTTATTATATTATATTATAGGCAGATATAACTCATCTGCCCCCAAGTGTACCTGAGTTTAAGTGAAAGGAAACTATAAAAACATTCTTCAGACTGGTGAGAATTTCTCATCTGCATCTCCGGTGCTTCCGGTAGCCAATACTTTCCATAGGCTCAGCTCAAAGGTGTATACCTATTTCACAGCCAATAAGAAGACGTCTGAGGGATGGAAGACAGGTTCGGGGCGACTCAAACAACCCCCTCACCCCTGTGGAAAAGCTCATGATGAGCATAAACCCGGTCCATGCAATGATGAGTGGCATCCCTGGAGGCTTCATCATCAGAACCAGGCCCAGATGACTGCAAAGTAACTCTATAAAGTCCACCTACAGCGCCAGACCGCAAAGGCGGGCCTGGAAACAGAATACTTAAAACTAAAGATAAGGAATCCATGGAATCATAGGCCACCATGTCAGCAAATGATGACCTTGCATAATGAAGTGCTTCTATTTTCCAGTTATGAAGCATTCATTGGGGAAGTTGCCAGACAAAAACTGAAATAATAACTGAATTGATTTAGAAATAATTGTTTAATAATGCCAATGTTAGTGATAATTTATTTTTCCCCATTCCTTTTCCTCTCTTTCTGTCTGAGGAGCACAGCAGCGCATCTATAAAAAATCTTGAATTTCTCATGCAGGTGTTCTGGACAGTGGGATGATGCTGACGGGGTCATCAGGAGGCAGCAATGGCTGCTCGTTTAATCCTCTGGTGGTGATGGAGCTGGCCTCAAACACCAACGAAGAAGCCATTGCGTGGCTGTTGAGCAGGATAAAGGACAAACAGCAGAATGGAGGTAGAAAGTTAGTCTGTTGTTGTTGCTTTGTTGTTGGCAGTTATATTCATGGATATAAAACCTTTTGACCCATAAACTTCAGCTACATTCAGGGTGCGATTTGCTGGGGGATGGTCATTAATTTTTTATCCCCGTGGGAGATATATTTTGTCCCTCCCCTCTGGTCTAACAGAGTAGTTAATATTGCAGCTTCTGGTTGAAGTGGTCAAAATAAGCTATACAAGACTTCCGACAGTAGATGGCGCAAGTTGATAAACAGTAGGCTACTGGGTCTGTTTGAAAGGGTGCGCTAGTCAGCTAGCTGTCTGAAGAATTAGACCATTCGTACGGTAGCTATGACACGTCGACAACAAAAAAAGTTGTATGGTGGGACAAACCGCCTGGCTTTCATTACACAGCCATGCAAAAGCCTGCTGCTATTTTTATGAGTAAAATGTACACCTCCCCCCATGTTTTTTTTCACAAATCGACACTGGCTTCATCATTGGCGCCCCCTGAGCGCTGTCGCTTCTATTGCCAACAATGTCTCAGATATGGTAATGTGTAAGTCAGTGGGGTGAATTGTGATGTATAGCTTACCATGTAGGTGATCTAGAGATGTTTTCCAGACATTTATATCCCATCCAGGAGGTTTACAATCCAGCTGCAAAATGTACTGTTTATTCATAGACTATATAGTAAATCCACAATGATCCATGATAACACCATTATTTATCACCCTTTTGTAATAAAAAGTTACCTATCACTACTATGTTACTAAGAGACCTCCGTTTTGACCCAGAAGTAATGACGAAACCACTTCCTGTCAAACTTTTGACCAATCAGAGAGCTTAAATTGAGGTTATGCTCAATCAGGAGCAGCCAAAGATCAACAAGTAAGTATAAAGTTCGTTGTGTGTCTAAAAAGAAGAAAAATAATGCTCCTTCATGGCTGGAATAAAGCTTTTCATAATCTGACAGCTGAGGCTGTCCTATAAAAATAATCAGACAGACTTAAAACAACAAAAGAAAAGTGGCTTGGAGTTTTAAGGGTTAAACTCTTCTATCAGGTGCTGACCTGCTGGTGGAGCAGCTGGGACCTGGAGTTGGGGCTCAGGAGAAGGAAAACCCCAATGTGTTTCTGGTGGGGGCCTCCTGGCAAAGACTTCTCCTTGGGGCTGAAGAAGGGGGCCTATTTAAGGAATACAGCGATGGATCTATGAGGGCCTTTACCTGCGCCAACCAACACAACTTCAAAGACTTTAAAGGTATTTGCTTGTCAGTATTGATGCTTTAGATTTACAGTATATTTCCTTGGGCTGAAAATATAGTTGTTTTAAACTTGTGTTCATGTATGCAACCGGCTCTATTGTAAGCGTAACTGGTCTGTACTGTGCCCCTACTGGTTACTCACATACTACATACTACAAACAAGTAGTGTTCATTTCTGAGGGTGTGCACAAATGACACCTAAACAAATGCAAAATAATTGAGGCAGCCATGATAAACATGCTTATGTGTAATTAAAAGCAAGTATATTCTCAGATCTTAATCAGCTGCAGCTGGAGTTGCACCTTGATGCAATATCTGCACAAATCCAATGAGACAGTAACCGATACAAAACAAGAGTCATGTTTATTATTAGACTATAGAATCATCAGCAGCAGTGTAGGACGCTAATTCCTCAAGTAGACGGTTTATTTTATCCCGTTTGTTACAAGCAAAACTCCGGCTAGTTTATCACTTTTATGGACATTTCATCAGTTGGACATTTTTCAGTATTTGTAGATTTTATAGACGGCTCACTTAACGAGTGGAGATACATTACTTTCATGTTAAGCAGCCCTGATGACCACCTCGTGGTAGTCTGGTGACCGACTTGATGGGTGTTTAATGTTGCCTTGCTGGATCTTTGCTGCTTTGAAAGAAATCCCAAATTCACTTGCAGAATTAGATGAAAGCAGCAAACTGCAACCTGTAGGGTTGTGTGTGATTATTGGTTGTGTGTGACATGAAGTGGTGGTCAATCCAGCTCGTTGTAGACCAGAGAGTGTGTGGCAAACGTGGATTTAATTTCTGAAAAATGTCCTACTTCTCTGCAGTTTTTGCTTGCTCTAGTTGTTTATATCATTGAACTAAACAAGGTTACTTCCGTCTTCCTCTTTTGTTGGGATCAAAAGGAACTGAGTCAAATTATGTCAGTTTGCAGCAATCACTTGGTTAAAGTGTTGTAACTTTAACTGTTAAAGGTCCTTCTCCGTTAACTTCTGCTTTGTGGTAGCTGAATTAAGGCTCTTGAGGTGATAAATACTGCAGCGGCTTCTCATTTTGCTCATTAAGACTGCAGTTGATAAGCAAGGAGCCAACACTTAGCTAATTTTAACATGAGCTAATGTTTTTGCTTCATTCACCAGGATGTCCTAGCAACTTTTATCAAGACTACGTAGATCATGCACTTCATTTATCAGCCATACTTCTGTATATTTTACAGTGTAAGAACATTTCAGGCAGTGTGGAGTTTAACATTGTGTACCTAAATATAAGGAGCAGCTCTGACAGCATTCATTCAGACTGGTGATAAAACAGAGACACTCCAAACAGCCTTGCAAGTGTTAGTCTTTATCTCATAAAAAAATTACTTAAGCGGTAAATTTTCTTTCTCTTTTTTTAATACACAGATGTATAGTTTAATAATTGGCCTGAAAACGTCCAGTAGAGCCCCGTGTCAGATAGTTGGACTTATCTTCACTGATCTGGTGTTTCTAAAAGACGTCTGCTTCTCTGTGAGCGCGTCGTCAGATAGGTGATCTGATTGGTGATCACAGACTGACTTCTCATCAGAGGCTTGTTTCCAAAAATATCCTCTTAGATTTCTGCTGTGATTTGGACCCATATTGCAGATTAAACTAAGAGGACAAAACTACGCTGGTGAAAATCCAGACTTGAGATTATCATCATGTATCGTTCTGAATCTCATCACCTGACGGGACACTCGAACTTCTGAAAGATGTTGACATTTTTACATTTATGACTCTCCGCGGCTTCCATCGTTGTGATAACGCGCTGAAACGGTGAGGTTCCAGCACCACTAGATGGGAGTCATTCTTACACACTGGGGCTTTAATAATTTTTACCTCTTCATCATTCCAAAGAGTAGAACAACAATTTCCATGTGATGTGTTATCTGATTACTGAAGGTGTTTCTGAGTGTAGATGACATGAAAAGACACGTGCAGGTGATTTAGGACATGTGGTATTTATCTACAGCTGATTGTGCAACAGCTTGTATGACTACGGTCTGCTCATGGATGGACTGGAAACCTCTCCCTCTGATCCACCCATCACCAGTCAGAGAGTTTTATCTGACCCCATCACACATCCTTTATCCTGAAAGTGACTTATTACCTTCTAATAGAAGCTGTCGAGTTCCAAAGTGCAGACTGAATTGTTTTAAGAACAAATTTGTCCCCATTTTCTTTCAAAATCCTAATTAATTTTAGACTGCGTCCTTTATGGCTACATAGACTGTGCCGGCTGTGGGGTTGCAAATAGCATTTTTTTTCTTCTTGTTTTTGATTCTGTTTTTTTCTTCTTATCTCAAATAGGTATTGTGAAATACATTTATGATTTGTGCTTTGTGGCTGATGGTTTTATGTAGATTACAGTGGTTTGTGTGTGTTTCGTGGTGTGTTGATGTCGACAAGGGAGCTAATGTAACAGCACTTGAGTTTAAGCCAAATTTCCCTACGGGGACAATAAAGTCTATTGTATCATATTATTTATTAACATTTATTGATTATTAAATATATATATACATACATACAATAATACAGCCTTTTTTGTATTTACAAACTGTTTAGGACAGGTTCTGGTTGATAAATGAGGGAATTGGCCATCATAGAGCTGTTTACACCATAAAAACACCAAAATGCATATTTACAGGAGCAGAAAAAAAATATTTCTTTTAAAGGGTCTTAATTCGAACTGCTTTCACCCAACCACACAGAAGTTTTAGACTTCCAAGATTTTCCATGTTTTCATCTGCTTGCTTGTGTAGGAAATGGCTGGCATTTCCTCGATTACATTTTTTTTTTGTATTATATAAGGATCTATGACATCACATAAACTTTATTAAAGCATCGAGAGTCAAGCTTGCATCTTAACTGTAAAAATGCTTGAAACCCAGCCAGGCAGTGGGCTGTTTTCTCTGATCTTCTCTGTCCCCACAGGAGATGGAGATGGCTTCCTCAGTATGGCGGAGTGTCAGTACATCATCAAGCATGAGCTGGACACACTACGGGCCAAAGATGAGACTCACGTACCAGGATACAGCCAGGCCAAACTCTACCCCGGGAAATCCATCAGTGAGTCTTCACCCACACTCAGCTTAAAGTTTAGTTTTTACTCATTTATCTGGTGTGACCCCTCCAGGTTACTAGTAACTAGATGAAAGTACAAAGCTATATCTATGTCCGGAGCATTCTGTGCCTCGAGGTACGTAAATGAAGAGCAGATGTCACTAAATCCTGATTTTTTTATTAAATCAGTAATATTTTAATTTAATAAAATATAATGAAAGCAAACAATGAAATGTAGTAATAACTAAAACCCAGTGAAAGCCTGGCTTTTCTAAATGTTAGGGGTAATTTAACTTGCTTGAGCTGCAAGCAAAAGAAGGAAACAATAAATGTGCAACTGCAGCGAAACCCTCTCAAGGTGAGATAAGAAAGCTGTAAACTTGCAGCGTGAATGGGCTGTTTTTATGAAACTCATGGGTTTAGTCAGAATGTAACTCTTGGCAGATGAAACGATGATGAAATGAAGATGTTTTTACATACTGTCTAGTCGCTGTGTGTCCAGCAGTTACCGTTAACGACTGGGTGAACTCGCGTTAGCTTGTCCTTATTTCAAGAAAGAAAGAAAATTATATTTTAATTCAATTTAATTCAGTACTATTCATTCTTAGCTGTGAGTTATAAAGATCTGTGTGTCATTTGTGCATTTAGTATTCAATTCAAAATTGGAAAAATTAAATAATAATCAGCTTTTTTTTCATTATTCTTTTCAAAATCTAAAACAAAAAAGTAAAATCAGGCTGTTTTTGCACTTTTGATTTAAAGTTAATAAAAACAAACACCCCACAAAGAAAAGTCGATTTTATATCATTTGTCGGATTTCTGTGACCCACCAGTTTCTTTTTAAAATGGGGCAGGGGTTCCCAAACTTTTTGACCCACGACCCCCAAGATAACATACGATGGTGTTCAACAGGTTCTCCGAATTCTTCCATCACGCTCTGGTCACAATCAGCCGTCATGTAGATGGTAGAGGAGATGAATTCTTTTCTTAGCGGTGGGCACGCAGCGATTTGGTGCATTACTGCCACCAGCTGGTGAGGAGGCTGGACCAGAAGCTGCGGGATAAATGGTTATCATCCTCATCCTCTAAATGTAAGGTCATCAGAAGTGTCATCAAGAAGGAGGATGAGATTTTTCAGATTTTTAACTTGGCACGAGTAAGAACTTTGTTGTTTATTTGTTAAGAGAAAATAAAATGTTAATTACACAAATGAATCTCTTTGCACTGACGGGTTAATTTCAACAGCCTTAATAAAAATCCTCAATTTATTTGACAAATCTCTTTTTATTTTAACTTAAATCAAAAGTGCTGTTTTTAGTTTTTGTTTCGGACTCGTAGAAGAATAAAGAAAACAAGCTGATTATATTTTGTTTGTGATTTTGAATTGAATATTAAATTAACCAATGATACCGAGAAATTAATCTATTAAAATGTGTAATACATGTATTAAATAAGAAATAACATGCAGTTTTCTTTTGTTTTTTCTTTTGTTTTTTTTTTTATCTAAGCTCGCAGATTGCAGTCCAAAGGGATTTTGATCCAGATATTTCCACTGCACGAGAAGGAAGGACTGAAGAGACTGTCTTTTTCCTGGTATAAAAAGGTTAGGTTGTCCCTGCAGCCTCTTGGTAAGTGCAGAAATAGTCCTAATTTTCCTCATTTATCATTTAATAATTACTTTTGCAAAGATGAGAACGTGGTCACAAGCTTAGCTGTAAAAAGCGCTTCATAGTTTGTGTAATGTTAATTTCATCCAGCATCCACTGGCCAGCCTATACACTGAAAACACAACACAAAAGAAAAACTACAAAACAAAAAGGGTGAAGGGGTGAATCCCTTTTCTAGCTCATGTGCTTTGCTATTTTCTCCTCCCTAGTTTCAATTAATTTGACATTCTGTTTTGTTTCAGGTTAAAACTTGTCAGTCTTATCATTAGTACCTCTACAGACCCCTTTACTTTCCATTGTCAACCCCCAGATGATATCAGACACTACTTCGGTGAAGGTCAGGCTCTCTACTTTGGCTTTCTGGAGTACTTCACCTTTGCCCTGATTCCCATGGCCCTTATTGGAGTGCCTTACTACGTGTTTGACTGGGAGGACTATGACAAATATGTCGTCTTCGCTGTGTTCAACCTCATCTGGTGCACGCTTATCCTTGAGGTATGGACTCTGATTTCACCAACGGTCTTTTCAGCATACGCTCCACATTTGATAAAAGAGCTGTTGTGGTCCATAATTAGATTTAGACGACAATGTTTACATTTTCACTCACCGGCCTTTTTATTTGGTGCACCTGTTCAATTCTTTCAAGAATTAAGGCAGTTCTGAAGGGAAGAGGGGCCCAACCCAATGCTAGCAAGGTGGTTAAAAGTGCCAAGACAGGATGATTGTTATTATTCTGCTGGACTTCTCAGCTTAAGGGTTTCTGTTATTAAAGCAGGTCCTGATGGGCAGCGTCGCTAACTGTGAGATTACCAGATTGATTTGATAACATTTCTTGCTTCTCTGTCTTTATTCACTGAATGAATAAGAATAATACAAAACTGATTTATTTGATCTTCTGTTTGCCAGTTATGGAAGAGATGCAGCGCCTCATTAGCTTACCAGTGGGGCACATTGAGCAGGAAGAAGGCCTTTGAAGAACCTCGACCTGGATTTCATGGTGTCCTCGGTTTCAACCCTGTGACGGGCCGTGAGGAGCCCCTCTATTCCAACACTAAGCGTCTGCTTCGCATCTATCTGGTGTCAGTGCCCTTCGTCCTGCTTTGCCTTTATCTGTCACTCTACGTCATGATGATCTACTTCCAGATGGAAGGATGGGCGCTGTCGGTCCACGATGAAGAGCCTACTTTCTGGACAGGAGTGCTCTTGTTCATCCCCAGTATTATCTATGCGGTTGTCATAGAGATCATGAACCTCATCTACCGATACGCTGCTGAGTTCCTCACTGGGTGGGGTGAGAACGACGTAGATCAAATCTTGCAGTTTCACTGTGGGGTTGTGGATTTGTTCCTAAAAGGCTCCAAATGTTTTTCTGTTTGTTTAGAAAATCACCGACTGGAATCTTCACATCAGAATCATTTGGTCCTCAAAGTATTAGTCGTGAGTATATGTGACTTGTTCATGTACTTGTTGTTCCTGTTGCTGCCTCACTCATCACAGCTTCTCTGTTTAGTTCAACTTCTTCAACTGTTTCGCCTCGTTGTTCTACATTGCTTTCATCATGCAAGACATGGTTCTGCTCAGACAGGTGGGTCGGTCTTTTTCATACATTCACCAGTACACCTCAAACTTCTCGTTATCTCGCTGTCTCCATGGTGTTATTTATTCCTCTCTTCTTCTTCTGTCCTCAGAGTCTGGCCACCTTGCTGATCACCAGTCAGATCTTGAATCAGATCATGGAAGCCTTCCTGCCCTACTGGCTTCAGAGGAGACGCAACAAGAAGATGATTCGCAAAGTTCACAAGAAAAGGACTCTGGAGGACAAAGAGCTTCCTCTGGCAGAACAAGTCCGGCTGGAGGCCGATATGAGCACATACTTGGTGAGAACACAATATAAAGCTTCAACTCCTCATACAGGCTTTGACTGATCTGGTTGTGATTGGTTCTGTGTCTTACTGTGCTCCTTCAGGGTACGTTTGATGATTATCTGGAGCAGTTCCTGCTGTTTGGGTACGTCAGCCTGTTCTCCTGCGTCTATCCTCTGGCTGCTGTCCTGGTGGTGTTGAACAACGTCACCGAAGTTTACTCGGACGCCTTCAAGATGTGCCGCGTGTTCAAACGACCTTTCTCCGACCCGGCTGCAAACATTGGAGTATGGCAGGTGAGACATGTCCGGGTTTGACATGAGACAAAGGAAACGCTTTGGTCAGTGAAGAGTCACTTTATTCATAATTAGAAAAGTAAATAAATCCTGAAATGAATAAATATTCCATGGTGTAAATAAATATGCCGATGATATAAATCCATCCATCCATTTTCTATACCGCTTTGTCCATTAAGGATGGCGAGGAAGCTGGAGCCGAATCGAGCACCAATGATATAAATGCAAAATAAATTAATAAAATGCACATTGTCCAATGGTTAACTTTTTTATTTAATGGCACTATAATTTTTATTTATTTAATTGCACTTTAATTTTATAATCTTATTTTCATTTATCTAATGACACTTTATTTATTGACACTTTTTTAAATTGAAAAACGTTGGTTTTGTTGTACCAGTTTTATGTATTTCATTAAACTTTTATTTTGAAGAGTCACTTTAATTTCCTGGGTCTTTTCAGGTTTTTATATTGAGATGAGATTGCGTGGTAATCTGTCCGGGTCTGGCTGCAGTGCGGCACTTGAAGAAGTAAATTGTAAATTTCCATCCAGAGACCTCAAACCCTACTGACCAATCACAGCAAAGCTTCCTCCCTCTAGCCCCCATTCGTTTAAATCCATACCAGGAGTCAACTGGAATCACAAAGTTAGGACTTTGTAGTGTTAAGTGAGCAAAATGGAGGACTCTGGAAAACTCTGAGGCAGCTTACAAGGTGCAGACATTCTGGCAACTATTTCAACTATAAACGTCAACGTGGAAAGTTTCCTAAACGTTCTGCAAACTACAGATGATCTTCCGGCAACTTTTATTTCCCTCACCTGCCTGCCTCCTTCTTCCCGATCCACCACACCCCCCAATGGTGATCTCAACTCGTCACCCCCTCGGCTGGATTTTAACTAATTACTCTGTGACCACGCCCCCTCATCTGAATAAAGGAACCTGAAATAAAAGTGGCACTGCAAAATAAAAGTTTAATGAAATATAAATGTGTGTAAATATAAATAGATGTGGTGCATGTGTGACGACAAGGTAAATTTATTTATACAACATATTTCATACATAAGGCAACCCAGGCTTTACATGGTCAATAGAAACAGACATATACATACACCAATATGTACCTTCTGATACAATAATATCCTGTAATACAAAAAGATGTCAACGGGAGATACAACGCTGTCATCATTATCATCATTATCAGCATTATCAGCATTATCATCGTTATTAACATTATCATCATTATCAACAATATCATCATTTTCAACTTTATCATCATCATTCTGAAAATTATCATTATGAACATTATCATCATTATCAACATTATTATCATCATTATCACTGTCAATGTGCATATGTGAGAAAATATATTCAGTTAAAAAAAGAATAACTTTATCTTAATTAAAAGCTGGTGTTTTTTAAGTTGGCTCAGACTTCAAAATTCAATAGAAACCATCAAAATGCCATTATCACAATAAGTTAATATTTTCCTCCTGTCTTATGTTAACTTGTTGTGATCAGGTTTTTATATTCATTTATTTATTTCCAAGCCTCAGATCACACCACAGAACATATAGATATAGAAATATTAGAAATATCTTGAAAGGACCTGAAGTGAGGAGCCCCACCATTGTTCCACGGCTATTACTTCACAGATTCTCCAGCTTAAGGTTCACTGGATATGTAACACTAAATTATAAATACTTTCAGCCTCATTTAATCTCTTCTCAGCTGTCAGAAATGGTGTAAAAGTGTGGAGAACTCAAACTGTTTTTTTTAAACATGACCACATTTGTCCTTCTTGGAATAATTTACTTCTAAATTTGAGCAGAGCTGGTTATTTAGGACCTTTCTACCATGTGGCCTGTTGGAACGGTTGGTTCCCATTCCTGGGCAGGAGTCACCGACTGTTGCTGTCCTCGTGTGTTTGTGTCCAGCTTGCCTTTGAGACCATGAGCGTGATCGCTGTTGTGACCAACTGTGCTCTGATCGGCATGTCTCAACAAGTCAAAGCTTACTTCCCCGAATCAGAGCTGCAGCTTATACTGTGGATAGTGGCGATTGAGGTAATACTCACACTCAGACCCACACACACTCACCCACATCATGCTCATATACGTTAACCATTCACAAAGAACAGAGGCGACCATCTATTCTATTCTATTTTATTCTACAGTCATTTAGCAGACGCTTTTATCCAGGATGTGGAGGATGCTGATGCTGATGTTAGTTTCATACGTTCTTGGTTCTTGATGTTTATTGGTGCAGCAGTTAAAAAGGTCCTTCCTCAAGCAGGTTCCTGCTGCACCACGTTGTCAGCATTTTTTAGACAAATTCATGTAGTATAAAACCATATGGCTGTCATTAAATCTACATCGTAACAGTGTCAGCAGCGTTGTTGATGCTGGTTAATGTTCATGTTGGTGGTGCTGCTAGTGGTCCCCTGGTGGTCCCTTTGTTCAGCCCAATAGCACCTTAAGGGAGGGAGCCGGATTTATGCTGTTTTTAGATTGTAACTATTTTTAATCAAAATATGTTCACCACTGATATCGAGAGAGAGAAGAGAACTTTTTAGTAGCAAAAGTTTGGATTTTTTGACCAGCATTTAAGTTAAAACATGACACAGTTTTTTGCTTTGCATCCGTGAAGAGATTGTTGCTAAAGCACTGCTCTATTTACTTACAAATACAAAAGTTTTTTACGGCCATGCAAATTCTTCTCTGCATGCGCACTCACATGAATTTCTTGTGCAGATTTTTTTTTTTACAGGATGACAAAACTTGATTACAAATACAAAGTCTGAAATTATTTGCAAATATTCATGTACAACTGCAAAATCTCTGTGGCTCTATATTGAGCCCAAAGCACAGCCCTGCTCTGCTTCGTATGTCCTCCACCACATGTCTCGTCCTCATATAGACTTTCCCCACCAGATGGAGCCACAGTCTAATTAGACAAATGTAGGTGTGGGTGTAGGAAGGGAAACAAGTTGTAGTTGAGTAAATAAAAAAACACTAAAGTTGTAAACATCACAGGCTGCTCTGTGCTACATCCTTTCAGACATGCAGAGGAAGGAGAATCTTATGAGAATATCTCTGGTTGCAGTGTTGTGGATTGATTCTTTAGTTTCTTAAAGTTTGCGTGTTTCAGCTGTTTTTAATGAGCTCTTGAGGGATGATGTGTTGTTATCTTCTGCTTATTGTTTGTAAATGTAATATTCTTTTCTAGGTCTTCTGTACCTCACTGTACTGCACATCTAAGGCAGAAACATGCATATTAATTTCCTGCATGTTTATTGAAATTGTGGTCTGCGCATAGCTGTGTGATCGGCACCGCTGTTCATGGAAAAGTGTGTGAATGTGTGTGTGAATGGGTGAATGTGATGTATAATGTAAAGCTCTTTGGGTATCATTCCAGGTATATAAATACAGACCATTTATAATTTATAGTGACCTTACATCACTGCAGGGTCAGAGAACTGGATCCCAGATGTGACTTTTGTCTGAGGAGCTCTTGTTTGGAAACTTTTTTTCGGTCATCATGATCATATTGATGTTTGAAAGAGGGAGAGGTGAAGGGTGGGATTAAAACACATCTTGTTGCAGACACTCAAAAATGAGCAGAGCAGCAGAATATTTTCTTTTTGTTATTTATTGGTCACTGATGGTTATAAAGGGGTCATTACAAACCGTCATATCTGTGGACCTCCTTCACTGGTCCTTAAGCCCAGTTCGCAGCTAAGGGTCTGGTTCAGGATGGGATGGTTTGATTTGGAAAACTTAATCTCTGGAGCCAACTAAACCTTTACCTGGTAGGAGGCGTGTCAGCAGGAAAGCAGTAGATGTATTAGCTTTGTAAAAGCGTGATCATAGCAGCAAGACGCCTTCCTTGAGTTCTAACGATGAGAAATACGACATGAGAACAAAGGAGGAGAACGGTGGACATCCAGCAGTTTGTGTTGTTTCTTCTTGGCGTGTTAAACAACAAAAAATCGAACATATATTTAAACATGGAGCTGTTCTTGCTTTGTTCTTTTTGCTGAGTTGCACAGGAAGTGATGATTATACCAATCAAAGGATTGCAGTGTGTCAAGCTCCACCCTTTTGGGTCGGACCGGTAGGATTGGGTACTGCAACATGATTTGGATCCCATATTCTTATTGTTCGCTTACTGTGAGGAGCAGATGACTGGAAAACCAGGTATGATGCACTAGAGCTGACAATAGTTATTGACAAAATAAAACTTTGAGCCCAAGGAATATTCATCAAATAAATTAGCTTCCTGTGCTAATGAGGGCGCACTGCAGCACACACCCTGCAGCTGGTCAGTGCTGTATCTGGGCTGAAAATGGTCAGTAATGCTCTTAAGAGAGGGATGGAAGATGGGGTATAGGTGGTGTGAGGGCTCTGAATGCTAGTTTCCTGTTCTTAGCTGACAGGAGGCACCCGGTGTGTCTTCTGCTGCTGGAGCCCATCTGCTTCAAGGCTGGACGTGTTGTGTGTTCAGAGATGATGTCCTGCAGAACTTTTGGAACCAGTCTGCCCATTCTCCTCTGACCTCTGACATCAACAAGACATTCTGGTCCAGACACCTGCTGCTCACTGGATATTTTCTCTTCTTCAGACCATTCTCTGTAAACCCTAGGAAAAAAAAAAAGAAAAAAGACAGATATCCAGTCATTTAGTGCTCCAAAATACCAGCTAAGAAGAAAGATCCCAGTAAAATCAAGTCATTCTGATAAAGCTGTCCATAAGAAAGGAATGAAATGTCTCAGAGTGGTTTCATTTGGTAAAGTCAAGTCAGCTGACCACAGAGAGCCAACTTTAGTTCATCACAGATGGATAAGATCGATGCAGTAGAAACATTTAAACGGATAGTTAAACATCTTATTTATAGGCCTACAGTTACAAGTTATAATTTAAATGTCAGTAAAGGCTGTGCTGCATTTTTAAGTTACCATATTTGGCAGCATATTTGTATATTGTATTCTTGTTTGTTGACACAACAATAAATGTACATTTTTGAAGAGCAGTTTGATGTTATTGGATTATTCTAGAAGGTATTTCCTTTATAGTTGTGGAACTTATCTTGAGTTTCAATTTCTTGTAATCCTACTTTGATGGACTATAGTCGAACTAAGAGCAGGGTGCAACGAACATCTGTTAGATGTGGCCATAAAGGTGTATAATTTTTATTTATTATTAACCTTTATTTATACAGGCAGTCCCATTGAGACATGCGGTCTCTTTTACAGGAGAGACCTGTTTACCTAACATGCATGTGTTTGGATGCCACCTTCCAGCTAATACATTGTTGGTTGAACATAGAAAAACCTGTAAACAGAAAATCAAATATGGATTAATAAAGAACAATGCTAGAACTGCTATGTGTGTGAAAATCCCAGTAGACCAACAACCATGCCACATTCAACGTCACTTAAATCCCTTTTCCTCCTCATTCTGCTGCAGAGATTGGAATTCATCATGTCCCTTTTCTATTTCCAGCAGTATGAGAGCCAGGGACTTAAACAAGCTGAACAAATGATCCAGAAGGCTGGCTCTTGTTCTTGGAACTGACCATAATCCTTTATGTTTTATTCATGTCCAGCCGTGTGTTATTAGAGCAGCAGCAGCAATAAAGACAGTTTTTTTCTGAGCATTGATCAGACAAATCAGAATTTATTGACTGGCCCAAACAGTCTGAGTATCCTCCAAGTTCAGTCTAACCTTGTGCTGCTGAACACTCAGAAAAATAAATGAGCCTTGAATAACATCAGCAATCTACTAAGAGCTTGAGTGTTTATTGTGCACTTTCAATCATTGTGACAGGTCACCAAGATCAGGGATTTCTGAGCTTGTTCCGTTCGCTGTTTGGTGGAGCTGCTCTGCCGACTGGAAGGACAAAGCTTCTTAGTTTATGCTTTCTCTCCTAAAATGTAAACATTGTGTGAACAAGTCCTGATTTATTAACAGGGACTGAAGTTAACTGCTGATCTTAGACCCATATTAGTTTATCAGAGTCCTCCTCTGGTTTATGTTTCTAATGTGGAAACATCCAGACTGAAAACCAGTGTGAGTGACGATGATGAAGGCTGAGCAGACAGATTAAAAACTGAGAAGTTCAATGTTTACACTGTTTGATCCACCGACTGCTGCACACGGGTCCAGCACTGTGATGAGGAAAAGCACTGAAACAAGCATAAGTGTGTGTGTGTGTGTGTTTGCAGTAGTACACGTGTGAGCTCCAGGATCTGTGTTTGTGCTAGTCTGGAGGCCAGCTGGGAGCATGGTTTGTTCAGGATGCATTGATTGTGTGTAGAGATTTTTTATGGAAACACACACACACCACTGATTAAGTGATGCTGACTGCATGTGAGAGACAGAGGAGAGAAAATAGGATCTGCACACAGTCATCTGGGTAGTAGCTTAAATGATAAGCAAGCTTATGGTTCACATGTTCCCTCATATCCTGCTTATATCAAAGTAAATCAGTTTTTGTGCATGCATGTGTATGTTTGGATACATACATCCCCTGGTGTTTGCAAGATGTTCCATGTCTTTCCAAAGTGCTATCAGCTTTGCAGCATCTGTTGGAACAGGAGCATCAAAGCTAGAGACTTAAAGAAGCTAAACAATCTGATCCAGAACACTGGTTCTTGTTCTGGGAACTGATCTGGAGCAAAATCTGCTCAGCATAACGTACACTGTACACGCTCTACATCAGAGAAGTTAAACTCCAGTCGTCGAGGGCCATTGGCTTACAGGTTGTTGTTTCCTGCTTCAGCAGACCTGACTGTAAGTAATAAGTAACTAACAGGAGGGTTTGTTTGGATGTTTTCTCTATAGTTAGTGAATTATAAGAAAATATATCCTGATGAATCCTGATGGTTTGGTATTAAAAGGTTAGATAAGGATTTGCCTTCATCCTAAACCCAAATCAAACTTTACTAGCTTCTGATCAGTAAGCCAAATGTTTTTCTTTTTTTCTTTTCGTACCGGGTTGGACCCCGTTTTTCTTCAGAACTGGTGTCATAGATTCAACGAGGTGTTGGAAACCTTCCTCAGAGATTTTGCTCCATTTTGACATGACAGCATCACACAGTTGCTGCACATCCATGATGAGTACTAAGGGACACAATGCAGGACAAGAAATGATCCCCCACACCACTTTCAAATTTTCTATTGTCCAGTGTTGGTGAGTGTGTGTGAATTGTAGCCTCAGTTTCCTGTTCTTAGCTGGCAGGAGACACCCGGTGTGTCTTCTGCTGCTGTAGCCCATCTGCTTCAAGGCTGGATGTGTTGTGTGTTCAGAGATGCTGTTCTGCAGATCTTGGTAGGAACCAGTGCTTGTTTGACCAAGTGTTCAGCATGAAAGACGTATACTGTCTGCCTCTCCTGCCTGCATCTATGTCCTTTCTCATTTTATTACAGTGTCCTATTGTGTTCATAGGATACTGTAATAAAATGAGAAAGGACACCACGTTATTAAGGCATAATCAAGTCATGATGCATCAGTGGAAGCATGCTTTCTTTGTAACTTTTAGGAGCTAAAGGATTAGAATAAAGTCTGAAAATGACAAATCCTTAAATATTTTAACCCTGTGATGTCTTTAATTTCAGCATGTGCTGCTGGCTTTCAAATTCATCCTGAGCTTCCTCATCCCAGATGTCCCAAAACACATCCAGATCAAACTAGCCCGTCTGGAGTTTGAATCACTGGAGGCCCTCAAGAAAAAGGTAAAACAGATCTCTGTGTTTAACGGTGTATATGAAGGCAACATTTAACACTTCACGGAGGGATGAAACACATTTCCCATCAGTGAATTAATTTCATGAAGACAGTCAGCCCTGACCCTGAGGAAACTCCAGAGAGGGAACATTGGTTGCTCCCTGGATAACAAAGTGGATGAGCTGACAGCCTGCGCGCAGCACGGCTGCCTTCACCGACAGAGCAGCCTGCTGTGCTTTACGGAGACTTGGCTCAGTGAGAGGACTCCAGATATATTAAATTGGATGGATTTTCCCTTCAGAGGCTGGACAGGGATCCAGCGAAGAGCGGTGGGTGGAGGTGTCTGCCTCTTAGTAAAGAAGGTAAAGAAGAGAAATTGTAATCTGAATATCAAACTTCTTGGGGTGAATTTTAGACCGTATTATCCTCCCCGTGAGTTTTCCCATCTCATTGTTCAAGTGCTGTACCATCTTCCAGCGGGCATCGGAAAGACTGCCACAGAAACTATTTCTAGAGTCACACACGACTCATTCACTCAAGCTAGGGTCCTCCACCATTTCTGGGAGCTTGACGGTCCTGTTCAGTATCTTAGCTGTTCCTTGGATTGATCTCTTCTAGACCAAAATGAATGTTTCTCAAGGTATGGTACATAGTAATTAATCGTGATTAATTACCATTTGCGACTACGCCTGAAATCTACCTGTTTTTACTGTATTGCAGCAACAGAAAGAGCCGATGCTCACTCTGATTTTTCTTCACTTTTTTACATTAGATGATCACTTTAGTTGTAATAATCACTTCAATATTACATAAAATGAAGACTTTAAAAAATTATATCTTATCTGTGCCAACCTTTTCCTGGTCACGGCTCCTGCCTGGCCCCCATCTAAACTTTTCTAGACCCGCCCCTGCATAGCTGAAGCAGAAACCCCGTCTACCACGTGTCAGCTGCTTTGTTAGGGGGAGAGCTCCCCTAATTTGTATCTCAGAACCTGTTTATAATATTTCTCACTACGTTAATGGCCACTAAATGATCAGACCTGTGTCTCCAACATCTGCACAGCACCAGTTATTTAGTGAAGACGTTCCCTTGCTTCCATGACAGTAACATGGATCTGATTCACATGACAGTGATAAATGTTGCTTACTTTATCTAGCGCTTCCAAGAACAATACGTTTGGGTAAATATCTCCCACTGTGAACCATGAACTGCTAGTTTCTCCTTCAAAGCTGAACGATAAACAAACACAAGAGAGACGGTGCTAGCAACAGAAAAGCCGATCAGCTGAACACCGACAGCCGTCTAGATTTACAACAGGAGGATGGAGGAGCTGCCACGCTGTACAGTGTAGACGACCAGAGCAGTGACGTTTGTGCAAACTATGTCAAACAGGTTTTTAAAAAAATGCAAAAAAAAGTGCAGGAGTTACAACATCCTCCCCCACAGATGTGACGCCCTCAAATCCATGCATAGAGCCAGCTGACTTTTTTCATATTGCCTCTATACATATACATCTATAATATAATATAAGTTATTGTATACTGAGCAGTATGCTGGCAAAAAAAAGAAATGTCACCACCAAAAAAAAAGTTTGGCCGTCTTTAGATTTGATTACGGCAGCATTCGCTGTGGCATTGTTTCGATAAGCTTCTGCAATGTGACAAGATTCATTTCCATCCAGTGCTGTATTCATTTTTCTTGCACTGATGATGGGAGAGTCCAACCAGTGCACAAAGCCTTCTCCATCACATCCCAAAGATTCTCCATGGGGTTCAGGTCTGAACTCTGTGGTGGCCAGTCTTAATGTGAAAATGCGGCCTCATGTTCCCTTAAGCCGATCTTTTACAATTTCAGGCGTCAGGCTTCTACCTGTTAGCCTAAACAAATCTTAATGACAACTTTTTGTTTCACTATTAATGATGGTAATATGATGTGTAGAATAATAATGTGTAGTATAATACTATAAAGTAACTCTGCAAATGTAACCGTACCAGTAATAGATATAAATAATGACAGTAGGGTTCGGTGAGTAATTGTACATAAAAATAGCTGTGCAAGGCAACAGCAGTGCAAGTTGTGTATGTAATAGTGCAAAAATGAGGTGGTGGATAAGATAGACATCTCTGGGAGCAAAGGTTGTCCTCTGCATCCTGCACGTGGCAGCTGACGTCAGAGGGAAGCCTCTGGAAAGCAGGGAATGGGGCATGGGAGGGGTCCTGAAGGATCCTGCTAGCTGTTCTCTGAGTCTGCTTGTTATTGAACTTACTGGAAATGAAGTATATTATAATATTATTATATTAATATTATATTTCTGATGGAGTCAGCATGTAAAACGCCTCTCTGAAGAATCCGTTTGAAAACTAAAAGACAGGCAGCCTGAGAGCTCCCCTCTTCCCAAGATCATTCTGTGGGACAAACCATGATAACATGTCACACTTCCCAGAACCAGCTGCTTTACATACTTTGAGAGCAATAAGTTCAGCTCTGAATGTGCATTCAGAAACTCTCCTCTGTAATGCTCATCTCCTATTACATCTTCAGTTTTCACATGTCTGATGTTTCTACTCCTGTCTAACCTTGTGAAAAACCTCCAGAGGACAGACTTCTGGAGTTCAGACAAGTATGAACAGATATGATGATCTGGGTATGAGGATCAGATTAGTTCTTACACTGTAACTCCAGCCAGCATGGATGAAGCAAGCTCTGCTCCGCTGCTCATGTTGGCCACATGAGCCTCTCTCAGATACTTGCTGTCAGCAGAGAGGTGCAAAGAACACTTTCTTTGAATCTGAGATATAGTCTGTAGGACACTGCTTAGACAGCTGTCCTGCCCTCCACAAATGGTTTCTATAAATCCCGGTCTCCCTCTTTGCTCAGGTCTTAAAGATTTTTTAGGAAACTGAAAGAAACAGTCACCCACAAAAGTCCTATAAACCATTCAGTGCTTTGCAAACTAACAGCAAGAATTTGAACTTAATTCTTTGACAGACCAGTGACACAAAGCCAGTGTAAAGATCTGGGGACTGGAGTCATCCAAGTTATTGGTCTTGGTCTAGTTCTTGTTGTTTTATTCTCCTATTAGTTTTCATTGTCTCCATCCTGTCTGGATTCCTGTTTTTACTTTGTAGGTTTGTCCTCTTCCATATTCTGTTCACTTTCTGTTCATCATCACACCTGGGTTGAAATGTACTTTACCTGCTCCTTAATAGTTTTAGTTTTCCAGCTCTGTTTGCTCAATCTTTTTTATAATTTCTACATTGCTTAGTCCAATTAAGGGTCGCAGGGAAGCTGGAGCAAATATCTCAGCAAGGGTTCATCCTGGACAGGTCACCAGTCCAAAGGCGGGGGACCCGGCGGTCCAATCTCCGACTGAGAAGCTAACTCTCGGGACATGGAATGTCATCTCTCTGGCAAGGAAGGAGCCTGAGCTGGTGCGTAAGGTTGAACGGTTCTGGCTAGATATAGTTGGACTCACCTCGACGCACGGCTTGGGCTCTGGAACCACTGTCCTTGAGAGGGGCTGGACCCTCTTCCATTCTGGAGTTGCTCACGGTGAGAGGCACCGAGCAGGTGTGGGCATGCTCATTGCCCCCCTACTTGGTGCCTATACGTTTGGGTTTACCCTGGTGGACGTAAGGGTAGCCTCCCTCTGGTGGGGGACGGGTCCTGACTGTTGTTTGTGCATATGAACCAAATAGCGGGATTTTAAAGAACTGCTGGATACGATCAACTGTCTGGATGCCCGGATATTCATCAGTGGCCTCTCCCTCCCATCAGAGGAGGAGTGGAGAGATTCAGTAGGCTGTTTAGTCTGAATACATGGCTGCCGGCTGTATGTACCACACATCCAGTTCATTTCATAGACAACTTCAACTTCTTCTGGGACCGCAGGCACTTTTTCAAGATGGATGGATTCTGCCTGAACAGGTTTGCCTCCAACCGGTTTTATTTTCTGAACAGCCACTCTGTTCCCTTGGACAAGGACAACAGACAAGAGAGACCAAAACAACGTGATAAGACAGAACCTATAGGAAACCTTAAGAAAAAACCACCTCAGCCCCCTCCAGAAGAAAGCCCCAAAGCTCTCAACGAGGACCCACCCCCTTCATCTCATCATACTCCATCCAAAACTAACTAACTATAACTAAAAACACGACTGGGATGTTTAACCAGGTCTTCTCTTCAACACCTGCCCTGCCAGGCAGTTCAGCTAATGCTAAAAAGTTAAGTATTATGGATGTATGGATGTATTATGGATGTCATTGCTCCTATTAAGGTGGAAGTTGTCTCTGGAAAAAAAAAGTCTCCATGGAGAAATTCCACACTGGTAAAGCATGGAAAAAGAGAGCGTCGGAAAGCCGAGCGCAGATGGAAGAAAAACACATCTACAGGTTTATTATGACATGTATAAAGAGAAACTTCACTCTTATAATCTACAACTGAAGAACGCAAGAAAGTCCTATTTCTCTGACATTATTAGCAAAAACTATCATAATTCTCGGGTTTTATTTGCTATTGTTGACATGTTAACAAACCCTCCTGTGTCAATAGCACCTGAACTTTATTCCACCAAGGCCTGCAATGAGTTTGTCAAATTTTTCATGGAAAAAATCCAAAATATCAGACAAGTAGTTGGTTTATCAACAGCAGGTTGAACAGACATACTGTGTTAATTGAAAACCAGTTTAAGCACCATGACACAGTTTAATCCCATTAACAGCAAAGATCTGGGCGACATCTTATGTCAGCTGAACTTCTCCTCTTGCTGCTTGGACATCCTGCCCACAGGTTTCTTCAAAAAGGTCTCAAAGACTCTGGAGCCAGATCTGTTACAGAACTTGTCCTTAATTTTGGGCGTCTTCCCAGAACTTTTAAAATCAGCTGTAATCAAACCTCTGCTAAAACGGGACAATCTAGACAAGACACAAATGAGCAACTACAGGCCGATCTCAAATCTTCTTTTTCTAAGTAAGATAATTTAAAAAGCCGTTTTTCATCAGCTAAACAACTTTTTAACACAAAACAACTTCTACGATGTCTTCCAGTCAGGTTTTAGACGGCACCACAGCACTGAGATGCTCTGATCAAAGCCAATAATGACATATGTTTGAACACAGACGATGGAAAAATGCCAATCTTAGTCTTACTGGACCTCAGTGCTGCATTTGATACAGTTGACCATGATATATTACTTAAAAGACTGGAGAACTGGGTGGGCCTCTCTGGTACTGTGCTACACTGGTTTAAATCTTATTTAGAGACTAGAAAGTACTTTGTGTCAATAGGTAACTTTACATCTGAGCAGACAAAAATTACATGTGGAGTTCCCCAAAGTACCATCCTGGGGCCTCTTCTGTTTAACATCTACATGCTCCCACTGGCACAGGTCATGAGAAAAAACAAAAATAGTTACCATAGTTACGCAGATGACACACAGATATATATTACAATGTCACCAGGAGACCGAGGCCCCATACAGGCTCTTGGGAAATGCATTGAGGAAATTAATGACTGGATGTGTCTGAACTTTCTCCAGTTAAACAAAAATAAAACTGAGGTGATGGTCTTTGGCGCAAAAGAGAAACGATTAAAGGTCACCACAGAGCTTCAGTCTATACACCTAAA
>JBAFTA010000007.1:29868908-29880521 GCA_036919975.1 Melanotaenia parkinsoni | reverse complement strand
ATTATTATTATTATTATTATTATTATTATTATTATTATTATTATTATTATTATTATTATTATTATTATTATTAATACAATGCTTTCTTACAGTCTCCTTTATTGGCTGAGAAAATTTGTTATGAATTTGACCATCCTTTCAGTATTTGATCTGTGTACAACACCCACTTTGTCACTTTGTGTGTAATTGTGATCCTTGGTCAGCCTTTTCACAGCTGGATTGTCCCACAAAACCTGTGTAAAAAGTGCTCACTTACTTTTACATACAAAAATTTCAGACATTGTGAAATATCAGTTTCTGGGGCTGATTTTGAGCGTGTGAAAAATTCTAAATTATTCTTCTTGATTGGTAAAGCTATCATTAGTATTAAAAACTTTATGGTTGAATATTCTATAAGCTTTTGTGTCTTTTAATCTACTTTGAAGACACAAAGGACTGGATGACAGAATTTCCACCTTCTTTATTCAGACTGAGGTTGTTGTCTTTGGACATAAAAGCAACTTAGGAAATTAATCTGAATGGCATTACCTTGGCTTCCAGTGCTACAGTGAGGAGCCTTGGCAGCATTTCGGACCTTTGACTCACATATAAAACAGGTTTCTAGGACCACCATCTTCCACGTGATATTGCTAAAATAAGAAACATCCAGTTACAATTAAATTTTCAATGAAATTTAGTTCAGTGTTATTTGTATAGTGCCATTTCACAACAATGTCATGTCAGGCCACTTTACAATCATTTCAAGCCAATTTATTGTCATCCAATCTGTATCCATACAAGCCAATTCATAATAATAATCTATTTAAGAAAAACCAACAGATTACATCAACTCTTGGCTTCGATTCGATCCCCGATCCTGAGCTTGTACAGGGTGACGGTGGAAAGGAAACAGCGATGCAGAAAAACCTGCAGTTCCGAAAGATCTCCAGAAAAGCTTCCAGCTGATCCAAAATGCAACGAGGGCTCTGATGAGAATTATTTATCATATTTCTCCAGTTTTATCTTCTCTTCATTTGCTTCCTGTTAAATTCAGAATGTGATTTAAAGTTCTTTTCTTTACATATAATCTCTCAGTGACTCCACTGCAGTGTTCTAGATTTTTCCAACACAGCCGTAACCTGCATGTTTACCTGTAGTTCCTCGATGTTCTAAAAGTAGAACTGGAGGCAGAACCTTCAGTTATCAGACCCCTTTCTGTGGAACCAGCTCCCAGTTTGTCTTCAGGAACCAGACGTCCTCTTTTAAGATTAAGCTTTTTAATAAATCTTATAGTCACGGCTGACTTAGTGACCCTTTGGTTATGCTACTATATGCTGAGGCTGCTGGGGGATGTCCCATGATGCACTGGGATACTCTCTGCTCTTTTTACTCTCCATGTAGGAATATCGGACATTTTTGGTGTTATTGATCTGTGTTTCTCTTTTTCTTTCTCGCCTGTGGAAAGAAACCCTGGCTTAGAGTTATGGTTCTTCTTAACCCCTCTTTCCTGTTTGTCCACCCCCAGCTGGTCCTTCGTGGTTCTGGTTCTGATGGAGGTTTTTCTTCTTGTTAAAAGGGAGATTTTCCTCTCCACTGTCATCCTGTGCAGCTCAGGATGGAGAATTGAATCTAAGAGATTTGATGAAATCCATTGGTTTTCTTAGCTAGGTGATTATTTTATGAATTTATTTGAACACTTATTATAAATTGGACTTAATGGGTAATTGGATTATAACTGACCTACAATGAAGGGATTGAATTGGCTCTGTAATGAGTTGGTGCTGTACAAATAAAGCTGTAATACAGTAGCAGATATCTGTCATTTCATATAGGGAGCAGGAAATCACTTCATACATGATGATGATTTGTACTAATATTTTTTTCTTGCATGTTATTAGTTGCATAATCTGCTGGGTAAAAATCCAAAAGCAAACAGGGAAATGTTTACAAATGTGTATGAACTGACCCCCAATTGAATGGTGACTATTATAAAGGAATGGGTAAATGTGGAACTCTAAATATCATATCATCATATCATCTGTGGATTATGTTCTGTGGGTTCATTTCAAGAAAATGTTTTTTAAATTTTTATTATTGTTATTATTATACATTTTTTTTTGCAGTTGAGGGTTTGATGGTAAATTCCTTATGAGGGGGTTAATGGAGCACCAGAGTCAGAGATGACTGAGGTGGTGTGTGAGTGGGCAATCAAAACAATGATTAAAACAGAATGGAGCGTACTGATTGCTTTTTGTTTTTCAAACCCTAGATGGGAGTGTTGCTTAGTATTTGATTTGTCACCCCACAGTCTACTGATACGCAGTCACCAATAAGCTTTACAGGTTGTCTTCGCCACCTGTCAGCAGGGGTTCGTATGAGAAAAAAACAAAACAAAAAAAAACTAAACTAAAATTCTTTAATGCTTGTTCTTTAGTGAAATGATTAGCTCATCTTTCCTCATTTTCAAAATGACCCAGTCATCTCAAGGACTAGCGCATTTATTAGAAAACATTTCTTTTCCACTGAACCACTGAAAATATTGAATTCACAGTTTCAAATAAATTTCATTAAAGTTGCCATGTGATAAAGAGGTAACGTAAAAGAAATCTACACTCTGTATTGTAAATAAATAAATGAATAAAAAACAAGAAAAAAATTCACACACTTATTGCTGCAGCACTCTGTTGCTGCATGAGACATTTGCATATCCAAAAATAATAGATAATAAATGATTAAATATTGTGCTTCTGCATTTCAATAATGTGGCTTCTATTCAGGAGAATATTACTCTCATTACTAAGACATATTTATTTTCTAATACAATATTCTAGAAACTATGCTTTACAATGTTATGTAATTTAGTTGTATATTTACCCAGTAAAAGGTCTCTGAGAAATCAGGGTCCAGTCCAGTAGAACATTCTACATAACTACGATATTATGGGACCCTGGTATGATAAAAAAAAAAAAAAAAAAATAGATCATTTTGTTTGTTTGTTTTTTTATTAAGCGGAAAATGTAAACATTTATGTTAAATTAACGAGTGCATTTGATAAATAAGCACAGGGTGCGAACATAATCAATTTAAATTGTGAAAAAAACCCGAGTCATATCGCGAGATTTGAGCGCGTGATTTGCTTGAACGGTAGGTGGAGACTCGACACTACAAAGTGGAGTCGGTACCTAGGCAGCTGTTCGTACTGTCTCTACCGTCATGACAGCCAGGCTAGCTTGTAAACAACAGCAAAAACGTCTGCTGATTTCTCCGGTAATTTAACGACTAAACGCGGCAGTGTGTCTCCACCCAGTCCCCGTGTCCACCGCTGTCCCTCTTTGCATGTCCTTTTCAAGCCTGTGGTCGTTGTTGAGGATCGGCTTGGCATCCCCTGATGTTGCCTGAATGAGCTAACCTCTCAGCTGTCTCCACAGAAGAAAAGCGTCATTGTTCCTGAGACATAAGGTGAGACTCTCTGTTCTAAACTAAACATTTCTTCTGTTAGTTTAGCAAAGAAAGTGTTATTGTGACGGGAAATTTCTTTAGCTTCACTGACAGGGTTGCCTTTGCAGCTGTAGCACAGAGCAACGTTTCCAGCAGCTTCCTGTAAAAAAAAAACATCCAGCTGATGATTTAAAATATTAAACAGGCAGCTTGAGGTCTGTTTTACAACCATAGTCTTTAAAATCTATTTACACATACCAACTAGCTATTTTTAAGTTGAATTTAAATTGAATTGAATTTATTATTATTTTGGTTCTATTATTTTTCTTGAACTTGCTTTATTTATTTTTGACCCATTTACTGACTGTACTTTAATTTAATTTAACTTCTACAATTATTTTAATTTTATTTATTCATTTTATTTCTGCCTGTTTACCAATAGAACTTTAATTTAATTTCTAATTTATTGTACAGTTAATTTTAGCCCCCCCCCCACCAAGTTTTATTTTATTCTGTCCTCATTTACTGACTGTTTATTCTACAGTTAATTTTATTACTTTAATTTTATTTTAATTCCTGTCCCATTTACTGATGGCACATACGTTTTATTTAATGTACTTTAATTTTACAATTAATTTAATCCATTTTTACTTTTTTAAATTTTTTTATTTTTTTTAGTAAAAAAGTAATTTTTAGTAAATAAGTAATTTATTTATTTTTTATTTTTTTTACAATAATTTGTTTCTGCTGAAGAGGACGTTTGATTATAGAAGCTGCTGTTCAGTCTGGCTGAAAACGTCTTCATGGAGCTGATTTGTAAGAACTTTTAGTTGCATTTGAAGACTCTACAAATGAGACCGTGCTAGCTGAGAATGTTTAAAATGCTCCGAAGGTTTACGTGCATCAGTAGCTGGGTTTATATTACAGTTCTTCATAATGGGATGGGAGATGGGAAATGAACTGGTCATGTGACTACCCTCCACAGTGACGTTTAAATGTAAAAAAAGTGTTTCCATTACACTTGTGATTTACTTCTATATCCACACGCCTGAAAAACCACCTCATGAGTGTAAAACCTTTTAAGAGATAGTGGAGAGGTTTTTCGAATTACCAGAGTTTCGGTGTTTCCATTACCAGTTTTTTATTGCGATATTTTGGTTTTGTGCAATTCTAAAATAGTGAAAGTGTCACTAACGCTACGCTGTGAAATAGGTCCGTCAAGCTCAACAAGCTGCAGCATTTGAGCAAAACAACCAAAACGGGAGATTCCCAAGCCTTTCTTCATCTTCTTTGTGTGCCATGTGGTCACACAGTACTACAGCATTTTAGCTAGCACACTTTTCCATTGTTTTCTCTGACAGATAGAGACTGGTTGACCAGAATGATGAATTGGAGCAACTTTTCTGTGGGCAGTTTTCACCCTGTCCCTGGAAGTGTTCACTCCGCTGGAACGCTTCACCAACTGTCTGTTACACTACATTTTCCCTTCTCAGATAAACAACGTTTACCCTGGAAACCTTGATGATACACACATTTCAAGTTGCTGTTATGCATTTTTAATGCTTCCAGACTAAAATATATCCAAATTAGTGACATGCTGAATTAGCAAAGGCAGATTATTCCCGGGATTACGAGAGGTCCCGCTGTGGATTGATGAAGCGGATCAGGGAATTCTGTCAATCACATCAAAATGGGAACCTGATATTGGATCTGATTGGTCCCAACTCTGTTTTACACCCAGTTTGCTTTGTTATAAAGCAAACTTTATAAAGGAGCTTTGTTATTTAGTATGTTTGTTGTACGGGGTATTAAGTAAGGTAATGCTATGTTTTCAGATTTTGATCAAATCACCCCTCATCAGTCGTATCAGTATCACAAGAAGCTTTTTTCTGCCTTCTTGTGTTTCTGAAACAAGTAGGATCTTGTGTTGCAGTCTTTGTATAATACTGTCACTGATCTGCATTCCTGCTCTTGTGCCTGGAAATAAATTTAGAGCCATCCTTTGTGAATTTTCTCACATGATTAGTACTACCTTGTGCTGAAGAAGTTGAGTTTGGAATAATCTTTCTTCTCCGTGGGAGAAATTGTTCATATAATTATATCTAAGCACTGAGCTGAATTGATTTGCATGGCTTTTTATATTTGATGCATTCATACGAGGTATGTTAGATGATTATGCATTTGTAAAAACCTTATTTTATACTCCTAAAAAGGTGCGCAGTAACAGATTTGCAGGAAAAATAGACTGTCAGAAGGCTTGTAGATGATCTGATCATCTAAATACACTCAGATCAGAGAAACTGATCTTGCATAAAAACATCCATGAGTGGAAAAACAAGTATGTAATCTTAGATTTCAGTCTTTGCTGGACTCTTCGATCTCCTGTGCCGCAAAAAGGCAAAGCAGTTTTTCTGGCATACTGACATCAAAATTGAACCTAGAGTGGCCAATAAAAGTCTTTTTGCTGTATTTTGCTGGTTTATTACCAAAAAGAAGTCCCAAAAGTAACAAGTGAGGGTTTGTTTTGAAGTTTTGATGTTGAAATCTACATCTTGTTTAAATTTGAAATAGTTTTATATGGTATGTGTACACTACTAATCAAAAGTTTGGACACTCTTATTAGATGAAATGGGAAATTGTATCCAAATATTTTTTTTACAGGGACTGTACACTCACTGACTTTATCAGGTCCACCTTGCTAGTACCGAGTTGGACCTTCTCAGGTAGACTGTGGTGGTTAAACCAGGCCATGTTGGTACTAAGGGAACCAAAGTAGGACAAGAAATTATCCTGCACACCATTACACCACCTTCAACTGTTGATCCGATGCAGGATGGATCCATGTTTTCATGTTGTACCATCTGAATGTGGAGCTGAAATGGAGCCTCAACAGACCAGGCAACGTTTTTCCATCTTTTATTGTCCAGTTCTGGTGAGTTTGTGTGAATTGTAGCCTCAGTTTCCTGTTCTTAGCTGATAGGACCAGCACCCGGTGTGGTCTTCTGGTTCACCTTACTAGTACCGGGTTGTACCATTTTTCCTTCAGAACTGCCTCAATTCTTGGTGTCATAGATTGAACACGGTATTGGAAACATTCCTCAGAGGTTTAGCTCCATTTTTACATGATAGCATCACACAGTTGGTGCACATCCATGATGAGAGTCTCCCGTTTACCACGTCCCAAAGCTGCGCTGTTGGACTGAGATCTGGTGATTGTAGAGGCCATTTTTCATCCATTTTCTGTTCACACTCGTTTTAGTGCAGGGTCGTGGAAGGCTGGAGCTTATTACAGTGACTGTTAGGCGAGGAGGCAGGATACACCCTGGATAGGTCTGGACCAGTCGACCGCAGAGCCAGCACACAGACAACCACTGACACTACAACGTTTCTCCATCTTCTATTGTCCGGTATTGGTGAGTGTGTGTGAATTGTAGCCTCGGCTTCCTGTTCTTAGCTGACAGGAGGCACCAGGTGTGTCTTCTGCTGCTGTAGCCCATCTGCTTCAAGGCTGGCCGTGTTGTGTTTCCAGAGATGCTGTTCTGTATACCTGCATGCTATCTTGTTGATTTCTCGTGGGTCTTGGGGGTGTAAATAAAGTTTGGCATTCTACATCTCGAGCTTTCTAACAATATCTTACACTTGAATGAGACTTCATCCATCAGGTATATTTCTTAGTGTAAATGCAGAAGCATCACCACCATAAATGATCTCTGACAGACGATGGTGCACCACACACAGCGGATATAGAACAGCAGTGATTTCTTTGATTTAGAGATTTTACTAATTTACAACGAAGGCTAAAAGTGATCAGCATGTCCAAGAGACTTCAAAAAACTAAATACATCCTCTTAGAAGCTCTGAAGGAAACACAGAGATGTAGTTATATCCAGATCTGAAGATTGCAGCGATGCTAATGCTAACAATGACTTTGATTTTGTACCTAGTGATTATACACTGTGCAGAGTGGTAGAAACTGATGATGTAGTGGCTAAATGCCAGGACCAAATCGTGAATTGTATGCACACAGTATTTTGTAGCAAGATTCCCTTCCAAGAGGTAAAATACCTATGTGGCACACTTTAGCACAGTTTGTATATCCCAGTGGCCAGATCGAGAGTCTGCCTGGTACTATCAACACTAAAGCTTTCATAAAATCTGAGCTTTGTGTTATTGTCATGTAACTTGGTGCCGTTGTAGTCAACTTATAGTCAATTTCTGTCAGGTTGTTTTCCACTGTGCAACCTTAAAAAAAAAATGGGAGAGGGTAAAATGATCATTTTTTCCTTTGGTTTATCACAATTTGCTCAGGCCTATTCATAAAGTTTCAATTTCAGGTATTCTGTAAGGTCTTAGCTATATGTTGAGACCAAAATTATGCATATTGACCTGATAGTTGTAGAGTTATTGTTGATTTCAATTTGGGTAGGTCTGCTCTTGCAAGCCTTACCTCCAAAAACCTTAGGGTTTAACAGGTTAACTGCCATAGCGTCAGGTAAAAATGTTTGAATGTGGGCCTGAAAATTCTCTTCATGGTCAGAAACTAATCATTCCCTGGATCAAGGTGGGTGCATGCTCAGCATTATCTCGTGATTAAAATAAACTTGCGATGGCTGTCTTGGTGCTCCAATCTTCCCATACAAGATCCTGACAGTAGGCCTGAACTCGACTGGCTGGTGCCAGCTACTAGCTTGCTTGGCCCTTTCCAGGTGGATTTTGGGTCACACGAGCACACTCTGCAAGACCCAGTTTTCCACATCTAACTGCTGACACCTGCTTATTCGGCCTGGAAAGCAGACCCCTGCCATTCCTGCTGCCTGTGGCGTCTTCTTGTGGATTTTATTAACACTTCCTGCTTCTGTTCTCCGCTGATACTTTGCTGCTTCACTCTCCACTCTGCTTGCATTTTTCTGCCAAATATTCTTATTTTTCTACTCTAGTTTTTTTTAATACAGTGGTACTAACTGGCTGTTTTACCGGTTTTCCCTGTCGGATTCCCATGTTTAATATTTAGTTTAATTATGTTTAAGTATGTTTAATATTATGTTTAATTTTTTTTAATATATTTTGGGAAGGGTAATTTTATTTACAGAACAGAGACTTTATTATCTATCATACTTATTGTTTTTGGTTGTTTGGTTTTTTATTCTTTGTTAATAAGACTCAGAGTCCATTTTTTTTTTTTTATTATTGTTTTTGTTTTAATTTATAATTTCTTCCAGTTTAAAACGTTCTTTAGAAATGAAAATTTATTGCTCTTTGACAGTGTGTACTTGCATTATTATGACACTGTCATATTAGTTGAAAATGGTCTCAAAATGACAACATTATCACTTTGCGCAATGTTATCGTTTATCGCAATAATTTCTGAGAAAAAAATTTATCATGACAGGCCTACTCGAGAAACGTATTCAGAGGCTGGCTCTGAATACACACGGCTTCGTGTATTCAGGAAAACTGCATGATAAAATAAATGTCAGCATTAATTTAATAGGGCATTAAAGTGATAATGCATTAATGTGACCAGCCCTGTTTTTGGTTGTCTACAACATGTTACGGTAAAGCATTTTTAGCTCTTTAAATGTTTTGTCTACAGTCTAATGAAAGGTTTTAAGTTGTCTCATTCACATACAAGATGACAGTGAAATGCAGTTGTACATGCTTCCGAGGCTGTGGTTCAGCCAGAGGCAGCTTTGCATGTTTCATTTTCAGTGCAGAGGTGAACATCTCCTGCTCTGCGCTGCAGCTGGTAGGGACCACTAGAAAAAAGATGCTAGACTTTCTAACCTCCATAATTGCACATGTGCATGTGCGGTTAAAAATTAGGTGCACCACACATCCGTGTGGTATTTTGAGCCCTGATTAGTCTGTGTTGAAGTGGTGAGATGTGTTTTAGGGATGCTCTCGCTTTCTTTTTTTAGTCAGCTTGTTACTTCCAATTGCAAACAGTGTCCATTCCAGACTCTGTCCTCTGTGTCCCTGAGGAAAAATGAATGGTACAATGAGGTGTAGAGACTTGGTGTTTTTATCTGCTGCAGAAGAGATGAGATGATGTCTGGTAGCAAGAAAATATGATTTAAGTGGCTAGCTTTTCTTCTGGCAAGTATTTAGTCTCACTTTGAATTAGTCAAGCAGTCTAATGTGTGACGTGCCAGATACAGACTGGGCATGTAATGACCGTTCCCTGCCAGTTGTTATTAGAAGCTGGTCTGTGCTCGGTTGCATGGAGCCACATTTACATAACGGGAAAAAGTCTGTGTGTGTGTTTCCAAACATGTTTGAGAAAGGAGTACAAAGTGAGTGAAGGGTATAACTTGTCTTTTGTACAGGAGATAATGGCTGCATGGCTTTTTATTCTCCCTAGAGCCACACTGAGCTCCAGGCAGCTGAAACCATTTTGACAAACCACATTTGGTCCAGGAAAAAAGATGACAACGACTAAGGACACGTCATCATCGCCTAAAGAATCAGCAGCCAAGAACCATGCAAAGGAAAATGGGCTTCAGTTAACTGGTTTTATACTTTTTATTTTATTTCTGCATGTAAAAGCTCAAGAGGGATGATGAGCCACAAAGAATGATGACTGAGCGTCTGAAATGCAGGAACACTGCCATCACTCCCATCGGCTCCTCAGCTTTGGCTGCTCAGGATTCTCATTAAAATGCAGCTCGCTGTCCTCGCTGCATAAGCGCCGCCGTCCAACACGCTGCAGTGGTTATCATCTCCATGGCAAACAACCCTGGTGACACTAGAGAAACTGGAGCTATCACAAGCTAAAGTTTATAGTTTGAAATGAGACTTTGATGACTTGCATTTATGAAATCTCTCATCCTCAAGCTTTGACCAGTCAGAACATGAACAAGGACATCTGAGACATCCTGTAGTGTCTGGTACCAGAGCGTTGGCACGTCATTGATACTATGGGGTTAGAACACTGTCAGCTCATATTGATGCTGAAAATAAGATTTGGTATTAAAAAAAATAACGAAGCTGAAACAGAGAAACTGGTATTGAAGCATTAGTATTGAAAATG
Source organism: Melanotaenia parkinsoni (assembly GCA_036919975.1). Lineage (NCBI taxonomy): Eukaryota > Metazoa > Chordata > Actinopteri > Atheriniformes > Melanotaeniidae > Melanotaenia > Melanotaenia parkinsoni. The sequence goes on along the minus strand of JBAFTA010000007.1, from coordinate 29,870,074 downwards.
TCTATTGATACTGAATAAATGTAGTAAGATTGTAAAAAAACTTCACCTGAAGGATTAAAATAGAGATATTAAGAAAATAACTCAATTTAAAGTGTTTCTGCTGACAAGGTTTACAGTGCTGAATTACATGGGAGCTAAGGGGAGCACAGATCCCCGAAAAGCAGATGAGCTCCCTGTAAAGATATTCAGCTGATGTTCTTAGACCAGGGGTCTCCAACTCTAGTCCTCATGAGCTACTGTCCTGGTTCAGGAGTATAACGTCCAATGTAAAATAATACAGTGCTGAAAGGGAAAAACTGCGGCCATCATTGGAAACCTTCACAAGAGCAGTTCCAGTGGAAGATTTTCTAAAAACCTGATTGAAAATGATCATAGAAATCATGCTGCTCCATAAAGGACGTCAGCTGGCCTGGAACTACCTTTTTCTAAATTTGGAAACAAATGGGAGTTTTGATATGGGCCTGTAGGCTGGGTTCTAATCTACATTTGAGGGATTAACTGGGACTGGTGTTACTGGGCGCCTTGTGTACCTCGTCCTTGTGGATTGAAAGAGCAGACAGGCTGCCTGCCTCTCCAACAGCATCCTTGTTACACCTCATTAGACTTTACGTTGCCGGCAGCATCAGCATAAAGGTGATACAGTATACAGCGACTGGAGTGCTTTGATTTACGTCTGCTAAATGAATGGATTTATTATAATATAAACAACTGATTTTGACCTGTCTTTTTACATATACTGGCTCTCCAGATTAATCTTTTCCTCCCTGACCATAAGGCTCATCTGGATAAGTGCTTTGGCATCTCATGGAAGTACATAAGATATTCATGAAAATACTCTGTGCTGGGCAAACAGATGAGACCATCTTCCTGGAGTGTGGAGCCAAAACGACTTCTTCTGCAGATGAAACACTCCAGTGGTACTATATTTGTTCTTAACCCATCTCTTGAGTTGGTGCACGATAGGAGATGGATCAACTGTTCATCACAGGGCCAAGTTTCATCATTGAACAGATATCCTCGTAGTTGCTTCGGCAACTATCAACGCTGGACGAGTCGTGTGCACCTCGCTGGCCAAAGGAGGAAACATCGCGAGGCACTGGGGAGTTGATCTAAATGTTCTACGACCCATACAGAGATTCTCCCCACAATTACTGGTCAAATTTGAG
>JBAFTA010000007.1:29826854-29848387 GCA_036919975.1 Melanotaenia parkinsoni | reverse complement strand
TTAGAGTAATCGTTAACCCTTTTAGTGGAACACTTTCTGTTTCTTTTGTTATAGTAATTATTACCCATTTTGGGACACTTTCAGTTTGTTTGTTAGAGTAATCGTTAACCCTTTTAGTGGAACACTTTCTGTTTCTTTTGTTATAGTAATTATTACCCATTTTGGGACACTTTCAGTTTGTTTATTGGCTTTTAGTTGCCAGTTTATTGTTTGTTTATTACTTTGGTTGACACCGGATAGTCGAATTTGTACCTGAATCCTTTGTTTGTCTTAATAAATTGTACTTTTATTTGAGGTCCGGTATCTGACTCGCTTTGTGTTCCGTCCTTAATGCCCCTAGTTAAATGAGGGCGTAACAGTAGGAAAATCCTCATTCATTTTCACCACTTCCAAGCTTTTCTATTGCAGGTTTAGTCCAGATGTTTAATACAGATACAAAAGGTGACTTGGAATTGAATGACTGACTTACACTGCCATTTTTTTATCAGAAAACTGTTCAGATTTTACGTGACACACAATATTGAACATGTTCAATATTTCAGAGTCTATTTCTAAGGAACGCAGACGACTCGTGCATTCTGTCCAATAAGAGAGCAAGCTGGCTCGGGAACAAGGAAGTAAATCAAGTCTGTGTTCACTCCATCTTCAGTCGGTTATTTTTTTCAGTTCTGGCTTTTTCTATTAACAATAGTCCCAAGATGACCATCATTCCCTCATCCTGTATATCCTCTTCCATGCTGGGTGTTGTGTTTTCCGGTTGTTACTATGGTTCTTCTTCTTTGTTTTTTTGTTGGTTGTTGCTATGGTTCTTCTACGTTTCAACGTCTGTCCGGCTCGGAGGACTAGATTGTAGATCAGTTGCAGGACAGCACCGTTATGTGTGTGTTGTTCTGTGATTACATTATCGGAGCATACTACACACAGTATGATCAAAACTGATTTTTTTATCTTCACGTGTGAGGTCTCAACCAGATAAAAATTCTCAAGATTAAAAGAATCGTTATGTGTAACAGGTCTAACCCATCACTCAATCAGACCCTGTCATTTCTTGACATATCCATAAAGTCTAGACACCTTTCTTCATTTACTCATTCATTTTTCATTTTTAGCAGTGGCGTGCACAGATAGATACTAGGTGGTGCTAGAGCCCCTAGTCCCAACCGTTTGGGACTGCAAAGAATAGTCAATTAGTCATGATTATGTTGACTGTCAAAGTAGTTGACACTTTTAATACAAAGAAAATGCATAAAAACCTACATTAACAATTTGAAAACAAATTTAAAAACACACACCTGATCATAATCTGTCTCAACCCAATCCCACACCCTTTAACTAAATATTATTATGGAAATGTGGCTTGACACTGCTATGAGGAAAAAATCTGTGATCCGTTCCTAGTTCACAACAGGAGCCAGCCCACTCAAAACCACATAGAACACCTCTATTGGATACCTCCCAGATCAGGACAGACCAAAGTCCACACCACAGCCATGGAGCTGCAGTCCAGGACCCCCAGCCACCCAGACGAGGGCGGTCCCCCGGGTAACAACCCTGCAGACCGAACAGACATAGCCCTCAGCATGAAGGATCCCTAGGAGGAAATCACTGGAGTTAAAGATGTTAAACAATAAGACCAAATAAAAGCAACAGGAAGGTCTAAGACTATTAAGACATTTGTAAACTATAATGAAAACCCTGAAATGAGGATGTCATCTGCATAAAAACAAAAGGAAATGTTATACTTCATAAAAACTTTTCCCAAAGGCAGCATGTTTAAAGAAAAAAAGGTCGGACTACAAAATGGACCCTTGAGGTACACCACAGGAAAAGGGGGCTAAAGAAGATGAGAAATCCACAATGAAGAGATTAAAAGATTTCTGACAGATTTAAACTGGCGATAGTGCTTCTGCATATCTGTATTTTGAATAATCACTGAACAAGGCCACAACATGTAGAATGAAAGAATCAATACTATTCCATGAGACTGGAAGGCTCCATAATGATGGCAGACACATGAACACAGTGTAATGAACTCTGCCCACAGCAGCTTCTGGAAGTAGAGGTCTGCCGTCTGCCCTGCAGACAGGCATTAGCTGATAGGGGCAGGCGGGGGACTGCTTTGTCAGCTCACGCTACGTCATATCACCTGTGGACTACTAATGAGGCCCTGCAGGGAGAAAACCGCAGTCATTTTGCATGAATGCATCACAGAAATACATGCGGTGTTCACATTAATGTTCAGGCTATTAACACTGCAGAAAGGAGCTGCAGCAGCTGTAAAAGGATGAAGATTTCTTTCTATGTTTAAAATGAACATGCCCTGATTTTTCCAGTCATTTAATTCTTAATCTCAGTTTCCTCTAGATTAGCTCTGCATGCATTTTAGCTCTTTGTGATTATTTCAAGGCAGAGCTTTCTCCTGCAGGAAACATCCTCCAGAGAATGAGAGGATTTGGTTTGTGTTTTCTGATTAAGTCGAATTCTTGGAAGCTCACCGAGGGGGCAAAAGACGAGGTGATGGTGACTCAGATCAGTCAGGAAGCTAGTAGTCGTGAAACAAAGAGAACATTTTTGAATGTTAGCAGCATGATAAACTGTCTTATCAAAGATTGCAGCAGGATGTCTGTGTTTGCTGGACATGCTATTTTCAGCAATTAAGACAAATGAACTAATTTGTGTTTCTTTTTCTGCTTTGCAATACCACATACTGTCAAGCCCGGCTCGTGAGGGTTTGACAAGAAGGAAGCGGGGACAACAAGGGATGCCAATTAAAGTATAATTTATTAAGAAAAGTGACCAAAGTAAATAAACGGAGCTTAACAGTCTCTCCTATGTGTGTAATCCATAGCATCAGTAGTGTATGGGAGTGTTGGTTGTGGAAAAGGTGTTGTGTGTGAAAGCTAAAGTGGAAAAACTAATGAGTGCACAAACAAAGGAAACGGAGCGCTGCAGGTGTGCAGCCTGGCGCAAGCCGAGAGCCAAAAGCCAGAGCGCAAGGGAGCCCGCAGGTGTGAACGGCCTGGTATTTAATCCCAAGTGGGCCACGCCTCCGCCAGGTAGCGCGGGAGGACTGGAGCAGCAGACTGGCCACCTGAGAAGAGGAGGACAGAGGCGGAGAGAGGAGGAGGCAAAACAGGAGACAGAGCTGGAAGCAAAAGTTAAAGCCCCCAGAAACGGACAAAATACAGCCTGCTCTGGGGTTGTCACAATACCAAGAACTCAAGTCTATCGGAGCTCCAATTAGACCTTTAGAGATCAAACATTGAAGAGCACAGATCTCAAGTAACTATTATCACTCACCAGTTAATCTGAGTCATTCAAAAGGATGACAGGAAAATGTGAGGTTATTAAAGAAGGATCTTAAACGAGGGACTGCATCAGATCTTTTGTGACTTTCTTGTTGACGTTTGATGAGTTGGGTTTAATAACAGCACAGAGTGGATCTCAGCTAGCTGACTCTGTCTGAACAAAGTGGTTTCTATCGTGGATAACCCCAGCCATAGCCTGGATAGTCAACAGGCTGCTTTTATTCAGTTGCTGTTTCATTGTACTCATCATATTCTTAACTTATATACTTCTATATCTTATTTTTATCCATACTAACTCTGTTGATTTGTATAAAGATTTGTTTGTTTTGTTTATTATTGTATATATAGAGCTGAATGTTCTTCTATTCCATCCATCCATCCATCCATCCATCCATCCATCCATCCATCCATCCATCCATCCATCCATCCAATCTACAGTATCTATCTCAGTAGGGAAACAGTTCCTGGACTTCTGGGGTGTTTTTAGCATCTGATGTTGACAGCATATTCTTGTTTCTGGGGTCCTTTGAGGTTTCCTCCTGCAGATGTACAATCTGCTAGATCACACTGACTGATGTATGTAACTGTAAAATAACTGTGGACATTATAATTAAACAAAAAAGACTCATTTCTGAGGGAGGAATAAAACAAAGGTGATCTTAACACAACACTGGTTCCAAATCAGTTCAAGGTGCTCTTGAAATTTCTCAGACACTGCACACTTGTAAACTCTATAATAGGACTGAAAATGAAGCCAGTGCTTAATCCCTGTCTCACTCTGACTTACATTTTTACATATCAGCTTCAAAGCAGCAAAAACATTTCTCTTCTTGTTTTTTGCACTGCAACAGATAATGACCTTCACCACTCTGCTCCATGATCACAGCTGGCTGAGTCACAGTTGGCTGGTTGTTTATGCTCGCCATCAGCTCTTTCCATCTCTGCTCACACTCTTTACATACATTTTTTAAGTAAGTATGGAAATTATAAATCTTATTCATGTAACAGGAACCAGTCAAACAGAAACAAGGTGAATATTTTCATACGGAAGATCTGTTGAAATCAGAGCAGCAGGGGTGGACTGGGACAAAAAAATTTGCCCTAGAATTTTGGTTCAGAACAGTCTATAATACAATCATGAACACCACAAATCTTTGCACTCCCTTAAATGTGAATATCAAGCAGGCAACCCCTTAAAACCACTAAAACCATGCAGTGACAAAGAAGGAATCAAGTTTGAGTAACCGAAGCAACATGGTCCTTAAAGGTCAACTGGTTGTCTACCATGGCACCAAGATTCCTGGTAGAAGACATAGGCAAAGCGTGATAGAGTCGAGCTGCACGCTTATCTGTGGCGGTAAGGAAGGATTGGCTGGACAGACAATGAGCTTGATCCAGGACAGATTTATCTGAAGGTGGGGATCCTTCATCCATGTGGAGAGTGTCATCTGCATAGCAGTGGTAGGAGAAATCATGAGAGTTAATGACTGCACCGAGTGAGGAGGTGTATAGTGAAAAGAGAAGAGGGCCTAGCACCGAGCCCTGAGGCACCCCTGTTGTCAGCCCATGTGGTCTGGACACTCCCCCTCACCAAGATACTGTGAAGGATCTTCCTGTGAGGTAGGACATAAACCACAAGAGAACAGATCCTGAGCTGCCAAGCTCAGAGAGTGTGGAGAACAGTATATGGTGGTTGACCGTGTCAAAGGCAGCAGACCGGTCCAGCAGTATAAGGACTGAGGATTGACCAGCGGATCTGGCAACCCGTAGGGAATCAGTAACTGACAGGAGAGCAGTTTCAGTAGAGTGGCCTTGATGGGTGTAGAGACCTTTACTGCGTGATACTCAAGTAATGCACAGTTTGGCATAGGACGGAGAGAGGTAAAGTTCCACTTTTTAGAAAAAAAAAAAAAAAGTCTAAGAGATGTGGAGTGCTTTGATGGTAAAATGAGCCAGAGGTGTGTAGGGCTGTGGGGTGTAGTCCAGCTGGCAAGGTGTTTAAATACAGCTGCATGGGGGGAGGAATGGGTACATACCACACTGCGCATTGCAAGATTCTGGCTGAGTCAGAGTCCAGCTTGAGATAATTTTTGCCAAAACACCTGCACTCTTTTTTGTTATATTTACCAAACTTTGTTGTTTTCAGTCCAGTTATAGAAAACCTGAGCCCATAGAACTTGTAATTTATTTATTTAATTTTGTATTTATTTATTTGATTGTCTTTAAATTTCTGTCATTTATTCTGTCAACCTGCTGTAGTGAGTTTTTGTCTCATAATTTATGGTTCCATCTATCACAGCATGTCTTCCAGGTCCTGAAACAGCAAAACAGCCCCAGACCATCACACTACCACCACCATATTTCATTGTTGGTATGATGCCTTTTTTTGAAATGCAGTGTTACTTTGATGCCAGATGTAATGGGTTGCACACCTTCCAAAAGGTTCAACTCAACAAGAGACTCCTTAATTTTGTTATACTTGCATAATGACAATAAAGATCTTGAATCTTGAATGCAGGCCATTGTTGCCAGGTCTCTGTTTATGGTAGAGTCATGAACACTAACATTAACTGATGCAAGTGAGACCTGCAGTTCTTTGGACATTGTTGTGGGGTTGTCACGGTGCGGCAGAGGTGAGGTCCCACTAGTAGGACTCAGAGGCAGAAGGTAGACGGGCGCAGGAACAAAGTTTATTGTGAATGAACCAGAAAATTCATGGAACAAGAGAAAGGGAAACACGACAAGGATCTGACAAAAGAAAACTGAAACTAAGGGGTATAAATACATTGAGGGACTAATAAGGAATAAGTGAAGTGAGAAAATCAAACCAGGTGAGGTAATTAATAGGAAGCAGAACAGAATTCAAAACACAAGGGGAATGAATCTGCAAAATAAAACAGGAAACCAGACAAGACAATGAACCCAAAGGGCAGCAAAAACAAACCAAAGCAAACAGACCACAACCGCCCAAACCCAAGGCCCAAGGCCCAAGGCCCACGGACCTTGACCGGGGTCTTTATGTCCTTTGGGATGAGTCATTGCTGCACTCTTGGGGTAATTTTGGTCTGCCGGCCACTCCTGGCAAGGTTCACCACTGTTCCATGTTTTCAGCATTTGTGGATAATGACTCTCAGTGTGGTTCAAAGGAAAAACAACATAAAAATATATTGGACTGAAGCTTTATAACCTTTTTCAGACTGATAGATCTTAATTAATTTCTTTCTCATTTGTTCCTGAATTTCTTTGGATCTCAGCATGATGTCTAGCTTTTGAGGGTCTTTTGGTCTACTCCCCTTTGTTCTTGTTAATTTCATTTAATTATTTTTCTGTTCTTTCATTGTTGTACACATCTGTGCATTTCTAAAACATGTAAGGTCCTGTATTTAATAAATGATCTAAAAAAAAAACTAAATATATTTAGTCTATTTTATCAAATGGTTCAAATTTTTGGCTCCAGAAGCAATTTGCTGGCAGCTGTCTTTAATCCCTCGATTAAAGCTTATCTCGTAAAAACAGGCATCCAGTCAGTCACTCTGTTTAAGGGGAAAATTTTGGCTGATGTAAGTGTGTGTATGTGTGTGTGTTTAGCAAGGGGGGTCTAATCTACTGCAGACTGGATAGCAGCTAGCTATTTATCATTAGCATTAACAGTGTAAAACCTACCTTCAGCTGTAAACAATGATCAGTTTAGATGCTGCATGATCGGGCTGTTTTCAGTACTGTTGACATTGATGTTGATTCATAAATTAAGGCAGTTAAATAAGATTTAGATTCCATACTGGCACCATCACAAGACTACATTCAAGACAGATTCATCAGTTTGTATTCATACAGCACAAACAAAGAATTATTGAAGTTGTAAATTTATTGAGGAAAAAAAGTCAAATATGACATGGAGACAAGTACTTAGCTAATACATGAGCTAGTCTTTTTGTGAGAAATGCTCCAGCTACAGGGATTTGAATATTTTCGGTGGTTGTTTTTTGTCAGATTGAGAATGTTGGTGGGCCGCCATTTTCAGCTCTCTCGTCTCTCCTGTTCAGTTGGGTCTGAGGCTATGTTCGCCCTGCAGGCAAAACTGGCCAAATCCAGCCTTTTCGCCCCTATGTGGCCAATATCAGATTTTCTTTAATGAGTCTGAACAGCACAAATCAGATTTTTTTCCAATAATGCTTAATGTTAGCATCTATGTTAACAACAAGGTTAGCATCACAGCGCTAGCTTGTTACTATCTTTGTACAAAAATAATGTTTACTCCATCAGATTGGCTACTCTAAATGTATTCAGAAAAAAAATCAAGTTTCCATAAACTGCTGACTTTGCCATGATGGGATCAAACTGGGATCTGACCGCCTGTAAACAATGCAGTTTTACTGGGTCAATTTATTAGAAAAGTAGAAAAGAATAATTATTTGACCTGCAAACATTGGATTTATGTTACACAATCACACAGTTATTTCAACCCCACAACTGTGGACCTCTTGAGCCACTATCCTGCAAATTTATATATTTACCTGCTGCAATACACCTGAGTCAAATTATGAATGGGTCATTATAGCCTTGTTTCCATCAATGGGTGTGGGTTGGGAGCGGACAGTAAGGCTATGGCTTGTAAACTGTAATTTCATTGTGTTTCCACAGCCAACTGTAACCTTACCTGAGAAGTGGAGTTGTCGATAGCGATAGATGCATCAGCTACGTAATAGCATGATGCCGTTGCAACGCAGTGCCTTCCTTAAAGTAGAACCAAAACATGACTCAAAGGAGGAGATTGGCGGTCATCCAACAGTTTGTTTTTTCTTTTTTGCAGTGCTTCGTGATGCCATTTTAAACGGAGATGAAACCAACAAAAAGAAAAAAATGGTCCTCGCAACAAGGAGCCATTCCTGCTTCGTTTTTATGCCAGGTCGCACAGTAATGTTTTTTTTTTCAACCAATTAACACATTGCAGTGTGTCAAGCTCCACCCTTTCAGGTTGGGTTGTTTAGACTGGTAAGGGTCCCAACAAAGTAGCACGCGTCAGGTCAGATATTAGGGTACCCTTCCCAGTTTTTGCATGTGGAAACAAAAACATGCACCCACCCGTTGGTGGAAACGGGGCTTAAGAAGCTTGTGCAGAACTTGACAAGCAGTCATGTGAATCAGGTGTGTTGCTGCAGGGAACGTCTAAAACCTGCAGGACAGTTGGTGATCCCTGCACTGAAGTGCAGCATATTGGCCCTCCTCTCTATGTTCAGGAAAAAATTATATGAACTGCAGTATTGGTTTTAAAAAATTTCCCTGTGGGTCCAGATGGATTTTTGTACACATTAAAAACTTGAATAAGTTATGTTTAGAGCACATTTACAAATCTTAATAAACTTCCATGTTCATCTAGAGGATTTCCGAATTCAGTAAAGCAAAGAAATTGTCCAGAGGAGAGGGGCAGAGCATTTGTCAATTTAAGCTTCAGTGCTGTTCAAAAATGCTGGTAAAGAGAGACCTATGTATTTTACATGCCTTGGATATTATAATGCATCTTCTAAGCAGACTAGACGGCAGGTGTCACATGGAAAATTACTCATTACAACTAAAACTTGACTTGCATCTTTACTTGAAACACAAACTTGAGCCTTGACTTGGACTTGTAAAAAAGGACTTGTGAACATCCCTGGCTAAGGGTCATTGTCATGTTGGACGGTGAACCACTGGCCCAGCCTGAGATCCTAAAAACACTGAACTAGGTTTTCATCCAGGATAAATTAGTACTTGGCTGCATTAATCTTTCTTTCAAATTACAACCAGTCTTCCAGTCTCTGCAGCTAAAAAAAACACTCCCACACCATGATGCTGCCTCACCATGTTTCACTGTTGGGATGGTAATGAATGATGCTGGTAATAATGATGGTAATGGTAATGAAGATGGTTTCCTTCACACATATTGCTTCAAAATTAGGCCAAACTATTCAGATTTGGTTTTGTAAAACCAGATAATCCTGGTTCTTCCAAATTTCCAAAATCCTGGTTCTAAACTCTCTAGGCTGTTCTCTAACCTCATGGCTCAGGTTTTGCTCGGCTTTGCATTGTGAACTGTGATGTCATATCCAGAAATATATGGACCATTATAATAATAATCAAACAATCTAATCTAACACGGCTGGACTGATACTTGAAGATGGTTGACTGAGAGAAATGGACACCTGAGTTGAATACTTGTCACAACAAAGGGTTCATCTGATGTTACATTTTTTTCTGTGTCTGAGTCCGGTTGCAGTAATATCAATATCTATAATTCTGTGTTTGTGCTGTCACAATTTGGTGCATGATGGGGAAAAAAAGGTTTTTGAGGGTACAACATAAGAAATGGTGACTTTATCTTTGTTTATCTGCATGCAAAATTCAGAACTCATTTCCTTGATTTGGTCATTTGTTTTCACAGATTCTAACATAAGATACATAATGTTAGAATATATTTACTCTGGGAGAGGCTGCAGTTCCTGGCAGAAATTTGTTCACATTGCACCTCTGTACATTTACACATTATGAGCTGTTTTCACAGACAACTATATTAAAAAAATCTAATCATCACAGTGACGAAACATCATCTTATCAAACTGTTTCGATTTTAGTCCAGTTGGTCCTGAACAGCTGGAGTCACAGGTCCCGCTCGAGCTGCAGCTTTTTCTCCTTGACGTACTGAAGTAGTATTTGTCCTCTCTCCTCGACTGTACGGATGAGAGGCCTGAGGCCGCTGGCTCCACCACGGCTATCCCAGAATTCCTTGTCTGTATAAAGGGAGTGTAGAAGAAGACTTTCCAGGCAGCCTGAGCGGAGCACTGAAACAGCTTTCTCTGGAAACCTAACAGGAGAAAGCATCAGAATGACTGTGTTGTAGCACCGGTTGTGATTTTACAGGTTTTCTTCGCTGCTCCAGGTGGCAGCTGGATGTGGTACGTTTGAGTGTCAAATGCTTGCTCTAATCCTTAAACAGTCTCTTGGTATTTATAGATATTTCCAAAAGTCTTTTGCAGAAATTTTACAATAAAAATACCAAAAAGTTTTATTCTTAAAAAACATCCCCCCATTCCTGCTCTTAAAATCGTGTTAGACTTTAAATAAGCTGATTCAACCAGCTCTCCTTCTAATATGCTTCATTTAATATAATGACAAGAAATAATATAACACTTCATAAACCTAATATATATTTTTTAAAAATGTCACATAAGTTGTCTGACCAGACCGGTGTCAAGACACAAGAATGAAAAACCTCCAGAGAAAGTGTTTTGTACTCACTCATCAATGCCCTCAACCAGCCTGAAGTTAAGGTTGTCAATGGACTGCTGTGGCCTCCCAGCGTTGTCTATAAATACCAGTCTGGAAGGATCTGTTACCCTCACCTGAGCGCGCGCACACACACACACACACACACACACACACACACACACACACACACACACACACACACACACACACACAGGAGGAAAACACTGGTGACACAGTAACAGAATTGTAACTTGAATTTGAGACTTTAAAGCATTTAGGGATCATACTGTTAAAATCGGAAGTGAAGCAAACTAATGATGAAAATGTGATTAAAGTATTAAATCAAAGGTTTAAACACATAAACTCATGGCTTACTTTATCAGGTCCATCTGTTTGATGCTTGTTAACACAAATATCTAATCAGCCAATCACATGGCAGCAACTCAATGCATTTAGACGTGGTCAAACTGCTGATCTACTGAGAAAATATCCATCTCGATCCAACAGAGCCGCTTTGGGATGTGGTGGAACGGAAGTTCTCATCATGGATGTTCTGCCAAAAAACCTGCAGCAACTGTGTGAGGCTGTCAGCAGAATTTCTGAGAAATGTTTTCATTACCTTGTTGAATCTATGACACCAACAACGGAGGCAGTTGTTAAGGAAAATGGGGGTCCAACCCGGTACTAGAATGGTGGACCTGATAAAGTGGCCAATGACTGTGTATTGTAGCATTTTACATCAAAAGTAATCTCAGGGCAGTTTACTAGGTGAAGTTCAGAAGTACACTTGGCATAAAGACGTCTCTTCCTGATCCTATCTCTGCTCAGCCCCCACCAGTGTGTGGACTCCCATCCTGTCCTGTTCCCTTCCTTCATTCACGATCTATTTAAACGTGAAGAGCTGCAACATTTAAATGTATAACTTAAGTTTCTATTTCCTGATTGATTGATTGATTTCAAGTATGAGAAAAAATTAAGACATCATAGGCTAATTCTCTTTATTCTCGCTGGTATAAAAAATAATGACCTGACAACAGGATACAGAGACATTTAGAATTGAAAAAGATACTGGATACGCCACTTTCTATTTATAAATAAACAGGTAAACCTGTCATCTAACCGAAGGATTATTATTAAAGCAGGATAGAAAAACATCTAAATAATATTTTAAGTGTCTCATCAACCAACTTTAATGATGGCACACAGACTAAACTTAAACAGAGCTAGTGGTAGTTGTGGTACCCACCAGGATGTGAACCAGCAGCAGGTCCTTGATGTTGCCACACTTGGCATGCAGCAGGTTCTCCACACAGAGTTCTGCCGGACTGGGTACAAATCCACAGCAGTACCTGTCCAGACGGTCATTTACCTGTAACAACAACAAGTCTTACTTTTGCCGTTTTATAGTCAAAAGTTTTATTCCAGCTCTAAAAAACTCTGCTAATGTGTTCTCCTATGAACCGTGAAGGTCCTGCTGGTTTCCATAGAGATGAAGGGGGTTTATAGTGAAGTATTCACTCTTCCTATCATAGACTATCTTGAGCTTCACTTCTTTCTAGGAAAATGTGGAGATCATTCCTGGATTCTCCGGACTCTGACCATTGATCTCATGTATGTATCCATCGGCAAAGCTTTCAGTGCTGAAGGATTGTGGGTGACTTTTAAACCAAGAACTTGGCTCAGTCCTGTGCTGATGAAAAACCAATATCGGAAAAACACAAAACAAAGAGGAGCCTTCATTTCAGTTTGTTCTTATGTTTACAACACTGCCCCCATGTGGCAGAGGAATGAGATGCATCCCACAGAACCGTGTCCAAGCAGACGTAGACGTGTCTCTAAGAGCTTTATTTGAGTCTGTGTGTGAGAGAGGGAAGTTGCATGTGTGTTTTTTCGTGCAGTAAAGCTTCACCTCTGCTGTTTCTTCTCACTTGTGCAGTGCTTTCAGGAGATTTCTCACCCTGCTGCCACATTTCACTGGGATATACTGAATCTGTCTTGAATGTAGAAGTCTTGTGATGGTGCCAGTATGGACTTAAAGACAACATGTGGAGCTGTGCAGAGCTCAGGGGCCCACAACACTGAAGTGGGAAAAATTGTAAAAAGTGTAAAAAAAAATTTTCTGGACTCAAACTCATTCAAATCTTTTTTTTTTCTCTGTTTTATCTAATCACCTGCTCGATTATCCTTCCTCATCCTCCGGGTTTTACTGTTCTTACCTCAGCTGTTGGTGCTCGGTAATCAAAGTCTTGTCTCTGTGTGACATCTGAAGGGAGTGTAACACATTAAACCCATACCCTGCACCGTATCACAAGCTGTTTTAACACTCCTCTGTCAGAAATGATTGCATATATTGTTAGATGATGTTTTTTTTTCCAATCATGGCTTAAAATCATGGGCATCTTATTTTGTTATATACATTCATTCCTCTCTTTTCATTCCTGTGCTCTACTGCTCATATCTGTGGAGGGAATAGTAGAGAAATTGAGTAAAAAAATTGAAAGTATACAAATGGAAAATGGGAATACCCTGTTTGTTGTGCTCATGGACAGGATCTTAAAGTGCTTGTTCTTAGGTGGTTCTTATAGCTTCCTCAGACCAGGATCTTCAGCTAACACTGGGGTTGCATGCAGCTGAAGGTGAAAGTCACTTCCTCCAAGTCTGAGGCCGTTAATCTCAACTGGGAAAGAGTGGAGTGCTGCCTCTGGGTTAGGTATGAGTCTTTGGCTCAAGTGAGAGAGTTGAGGCATCTTTGAATTTCAGTTCAACAGCAGGAATGAGGAAGCTTAGCTGAAAGGTGAAGCTCTTGGTTTACTGGTCTACCTCCCTTTGCAGAAAGAATGAGAGCACAAATACAAGTGGCTTCTGTTGGAGAGAGAGCTCACACACCCGAAGGGGACTTGGTGTGGAGTCACTGCTCCTCTGTATGGAAAAGAATCAGCTGAGGTGGTTTGGGCATCACTTAGGGTCACCTCCCCTTAGAGATTTTCTGGGCATGTCCTGAGCCAGGGTCCTACTGGGAGGAGACAGGACAGATCCAGTACTCGCTGGAGGGATTACACATCTCTCCCAGCCTGGGAATGGCTCAGCATCCCTGAAGAGGAGCTAGAGAGAGCAATGTCTGGGTCCCCCCTGAACCTGCTGCCTCTGTTACCTTCTCTGTATGACAGTGACCCATACCTTTTTGTGATTATTCTCATTTTCCATGCATGGATAGAAGGATGGAAGGAAGTGTGAATAATCACAATGATAGAGGCTCAGTACCATTCAAAGAAAGTTAGTGCCTGAACTCATCTAGTTACATCCACAGGTGATCCATCTGCCAGTCAAGACAAAAAAATATGACATTCCAACTGTCAGAAAACAGCACTGAAGATTTAAAGCTCTGTTCCTACTTTCATTAGTAGAGTGGAAATTATGATAATTTTATGCCTTTTACAAGGCGAGGTGGTGTGAAGCTGTCCTGGTTGGGCATCTGCCCCATGCACAGAAGCTTGCGCTCCCTCCCTGGAGCCGACCCGGGTTCGAGTCACGACCTTATGCTGCTTGTCATTTCTCTCTCTGACCCCTTCCTGTCACTCTACAGTTGAATAAAAGCCACTAGAGCCCAAAAATTGTATTAAGTACCAACTCTTTTTTGGGGGTATTGAGTTTTAAATTCTAGAAATGTAAATAAGTTTATTCTAGGTGCCCTAAAATTATCGGAGCACATCTACAATCCAAGCAGTTTGAACATTTAAACCACTATTATGTTTGTGTTGGATTCACATTGTCTGGCTGCTGCTGTGCAAACCAGAATTACTGTCTTCAAATAGTCTTGATCACCTGATCTAATGATTACTGAATATAATCTTCACCTATCATAAGCATGCTATTCTGCAGAAGCAGTCTTTTAGTCATAAACCTGCAGTTTCAGTGTAACCTAATCCTCAGTTCCCTTGTTCTCCCCAGGGCGTCCTCCACTGTCGTGTGTGAACGAGCGAGCATTTGTCCTTCACGGTGCTCTTCCTGTGCTTTGGTGTTTGGTTTCCAGCTATCAGAGACACTGGAGGTGTTGAGGGAGCAGGTTGGAACAAGTGTTCAGAGACACTCTCATCTGATCAATAAGAAGCTATTAGAGCTTGGCCCTGTAAAAGGGACTGACTTCTGGAACCAAAATGGGGGGGGGAGTGCTGGCTCATGGGTTATTCATATTCAACCCTACACACACTGCTGATGGGTGTTAGGCACACACTCGGTCTCAGTGTATGGACAGATCAAAGCAGATCCAAATGACTCCAGGAGGTTGTAAAATCAGGGACATGGTGCGCCCTCTGCAGTGCAGCCTGAGGATGTCATGAGCTGGAAAGTTAAAATATGAAAACAACTGTGAGACGGAAAACAGCACATCTGCCTGAAAGCTATGCGTGAAGGAAATTCATTCATGTGTCTATCACTAAAATGTCAAATAATTACAAATTCCAGCCATTTAATACCAAAACGTATATTTCATACAAAAAAGATGTTATCAGATTTGATGACTATGACACTTTTCAGCTGCTCTTTATTGGATAGATTTTGCTCTTATAATCCACTTTAAAATAATGTTGAAGTGTGCTGTATGATCAAACTAGGACAGAGAGATTTCTACTGCCCCACAGAAAGGCACACATTCCTCCTGAACTTGATCAATCATCAGTCAGATGACGCTATCTCCATACAGCTCTTACACATCTGAACCTCACCCCCAAACAAGTATATAAGGATGCTATTTATTAGGGATGTGCACGACTAGTTGACTAAAAACTGACGTTTTGTTTTGTGTTATTGAGCAGAGACACCGTGCTGTTTACAGGGATGTGTTAAACGAACAGAGTGGCCCCTTTAAAGACCCCTCCCTTACATACATGAATAACGACGTCTGCTTAATTATTGTCATACATCGGTCCTCATACTTCCATGCATGTTATGTATCGCCATGGTTATTAGGTGAGTTCCTCAAGAGCTAGGACGGCCCTGATTTCCTGTCTGCTGCAGATTGTAAAATGTTTAAGTGCTTTCAGCCCACTTGATGATGCAAAATTACAATTCATTACTATTCTGATTAAGTCAGACTGAATATACTGGCTGAGTTAGGCTCCAGCTTCCCTGTTACCCTTAATGGAGAATGCGGTATAGAAAATGAATGAAGAAATTAATTCAGGTCAGGCTCAACCTGAAGAGGCCGCAGCAGCATTTGCACTACAGATAAACTGATCAAGAAGGCCAGCTATGTCCTGGAATGCCCTTTTAAACCAGTTCAGGTGGTGGGAGACTGGAGGATGCTATCCAAGCTATCATCTCCTCTAAATGATGCATTCCTTTATGCAGCATAGCAGAAATCACTGGCAGAGAGATTACATGGCATATAACACACAGATAACATTCATGAAGGCTTCAGTTGCAGACGTGCTGCAGCTTTTCCAGTTCTCTGCATTCATTTTGGGTTTCTGAGCACACACTGACCCTCATGCCCTTCCAGATGCGGAGTGGATAGAAAGTATATGTAAATGTACTCATTTCAAAGGAAAGCAGATCTTTCATTCAGCTCTGAGTAATTTGAGATTAAATATCTGCAAATCAAACTGGAGTTAACTGAAAACAGGCCAATGCCTCATCATCTCCTGTCTATGTCCCTTAAGATGACACACATGTATTTCACCCTCTGCTACTTGTACGTGAATGTAGTAGGATCTCTCGCACAGAAGGAAAGAAAAAAACACTTCTCTTACTTGTAATAAGAAATCGTAAAGAGCCAGTCCTTCCCACTCTGAATGTGGGACTCCCACACATGGCTCTGATCTCAGGTCTGTTTTGTTCCCACACCTGGCCTGTAACAGCTTCTGGTACTGGACCAAGCTGAGTGGTACTGAGTTCTGATCATTGTCCTCATCGGTAAGATGCTGAATATCAGGATCCCACCACACTGCGGGTCTTGGGGTACCGCTGATGTACCGGTAGGGCAGAACATCACTGTGGAAGGTTCTCAGAACTGCAGGGAGACTTCTGTTGAGTCCCAGAACTCGGTCCAGGTGGAAGGCGAACACTTCAAACCAGTCATCAGTGCGTTTAATCAGGGAGCAGAACCCCTGACGGCAGCGCTCGATGTGGGTGGCTGGATGTTCATGCACAGCTCTGTTCTGTAACAGACATATACATATATATAAAACCTTTCATTTTATTTATTTAAATAATGCCTTCTTATCTACATATTAAATTAAAACCATCAACAGCGGCAGCTTTTTAAATCTCTGACACACAGCAGTGACAGAGGAGCACAGCTGCTGTGAGATGTGAACCTTTTAAACTCAGCCATTTGCAAAAAAAACTATACCTGACATTTAACAAAATTTAATATCCAACTGATTTTCCTTTTTCTTTCCTGAGCATGAGGTCCAAAAATCTTTCTTAAGTTGCAGTAACAGAAAAAGGACAATATCGGTTACACGCAATTATGGACAAAATAGAAAAATTATGGACATTGTGGGCACAGCGGTCCCTCTCTGTCCCCATAGCTCGTGTTTGTGTTTGTCTCGTCTATGTGTGTTTGAACACAAGTACAGTCGCCAGGTTTTTTTAGACATTGGCAGATGTGCGCTGGACAACCTTTGTCCAACACACTAGTTGGGGCTCTGAGGGAGCTATGATTACACCGCCGACCTGCAGCTACGCCAGACCCGACTGCTGACCCCCTGCCGGAGAGGAGACACCAAAAGCGGTGTGTGAGGAAGCAGAAGAGGGGCAAGCGTGGAGGTGTCTGTGCTAGGCTAGCAGCAAACCCCAGCTGCCCAGCCATCCCCTCGATTCTCCTGGCAAATGGAAAATCAAAAATGTAAGATCCCAAAAAATCCCATGACGAATGTCTGTTAATGTGGTAAATATGTTAACGTTCTGTTCATTTTTGGAAACAGCTGGGTAAAACTTTTATCCACAGCAGAATGTAGAGAACGAAAGAGGGGTTACGTTCACAAGTAATTTATTTTGTGCTGTTGAAGTAAATACATTTTCCAGCACAATGACTGTGTATGGTATCACAAGGAGGCTCCACAGGTGAAATATTACTATTACATTACACTGTTTTATTACTACAGCAGTAATTTGTTCACTTTTTCTTCTTAGAAAGAATATATCACTCCATAAATACACCGCTTGCTAGTACTGGATTGGACCCGCTTTTTCCTTCAGAACTGCCTTAATTCTTGGTGTGATAGACTGAACAATGTGTTGGACACATTGCTCCATATTGACATGATAGCATCACACAGTTGCTGCAGATTTGTCTGCTGCACATCCATGATAAGAATCTCTCGTTCCACCACATCCTGAAGCTGCTTTGTTGGACTGAGATTCGAACTGAAGGTTTGATAAAAACACATGGGTAATTGGATCCACCTGATGAGGAAGCTTAGCTCTTTTAATGTTTCTAACAGACCTCAGATGTAATCTGAATGATTCCTTTATTAAAGTCTTTTAACATTTTCTTTTATTTGCTGGTTTTATGGATTGTTGGTGTAGGACAAGGACTGTCTCAGCAGAATTGTCAACATCTGCTCCAAGACCACATGAGTCCAGATGACTGACCTCAGCTCTGTCTGTAAAAATACTGCTGCTCACTGGATATTTTCTCTTCTTCAGACCATTCTCTGTAAACCCTAGAGATGGTTGTGTGTGAAAATCCCAGGAGATCAGCAGTTTCTGAAATACAGAATACTAACAGTCAAAAGCTGGGCCCAAATTCAGGGTCGCAGCACTTTGAAGTGCAGATTTGTTGACTACATATGTCATCATGGTGCATCAAGCACTGTCCCAATTTGAAGAAGCCTCTGAATCCACCTTACTTGAGGCCAGCCGGTGATGGTGATGCATCCTTCGCAGCCCCTTTTCTCCCAGAATTCATTGCGTACAAGATGGTGGCAAATGAGCAACCAAGCTCAGAAGTACATTTTTTTCTTTTTTTTTACACTTGAAACATTACAGAAACGTGACTAAACCAAGTACTTTAAAAACATGTTTGATAAACGGTGGCTTTAAAATGATGAAATATTTGATATTTGTGGATTTTTAGGGGTTAATGAATTGTGTCCCAGCTGGAAAACAACAAAGCCTCAGTTTTTTTTTACATTATTACTCGGTCGGTGTTAACATTCACTAAAGTATCCTATGATATGCAAACAGTCATTTCAAAGGTTTAACTGATTCAACGTCCTACGCTGTTGCTATGGGAAATTCTCTTTGGCTAAGTAGGCTGTCCCATTTCACGAACATTAAGCAGTCTTCGAAGTGTGTAGACTACGGAGGACTCTGTAGCCTACGTAGTCTACACACTCCGAAGTGTGCAGACCCTGAATTGGGATCACAGCTAAAGTCACATAAAGGTACAGTGTGTAAGAATTACTGACATCTTGTGTTAGAGATGGGAATAGAAATGACTTAAAACGTCAAGAACAGCTGCCGTGTGATTGGCTGATTAGATATTTGTATTAACACGTCATTGAACAGGTGGACCTGATAAAATGGTCAGTGAGGGCATAGTCTAAGTTGTTAATGTTGAGATTTTTAGTTTTAAGTTTATTTATTCATATCAAAATGACAGATTTTCTACTTTTACGCCACCTCTCTTCGTTAGTTATGTCTACCACATGCTAATAAGTAGGAGTGAAAACGGGTGAGCACAGAAACTATTCTTAGTGTGTACAAATGAAAGAATTACATACATTTTTCTTATGAATTTATACTTACAGATTAGTTTATTGTACCTGGTTTTGTCCTGGAGGATGCAGTGCCACCTGGAGCACCTGTCCATGTGAAGGCACCCTGGCCTTGCTGATGACCTCACCCCCAGCGAGAAGCTCCATCTTCTGAATGTCATCTCCACTGAGCCAGGGAAGAAGCTGCAGATTTCTGCCAACCCTGATCCTCCTGTGGTCGCTCTCTGGGAACCTCTGCTCTGTAAAGCTCTGACACCAGTCGCCATGATCCTTTTTCACAGTTACCTCAGGTTGGGACAAAGCCTTTTTAGGGTTCAGTGACCCAGGATTCTTCTTTGATCGAGTGGGATCTTTTGTGGGATCCAGCAAAAAAACACTGTCAGATTTCCCAGAGTGCTTTGCTACCTGTCTGTGTCTTTCCAAAGCATGGTGACTTCTGCGGCTGCCATGTATTTGTCTGTCTGAATTCCTGTTTATGTGTCTTTCCTGCCGTCTGTCTTCCAGTGGGTTTGCAGCTCTGCTTCCACTTATTATGGCGTCTGCTGGATAAGGGCTATGTGGTGCTGTGGATTTACTCCTTCCTAGATTAATGTACGCCTGTGCAGTGTGCTGAACCAGAGTGCTGTGTTTGCCCAGCTTAATTCTAAGCTTCGGCTCATGGCTGTTGACTGTAAAGTCTGAGAGATGAGGAAGGTAATGACTAACTGACTTGAAGCCCACATCTTTGCCTCTGTGTTTATTTCTGTGTATGCCAACGTGACCTCTGGCTTCGATGCCGTTTTTGTCATTGCGAGCTGAAGCTGGTAAATATTTAGATGGAGCTTTTCCAGTTTTTAATTCCCATGTGCTGCTGCGGATGTGAGGGTTAGGCTGCTGGAAGACAGCGGCTGGAGGGGTATCCACGATCCTGGGCCTGGATCTGAACTCCCCTGCGGAGCTCAGAGCTCGGGATGACCGTCGGTCGATGTCAGTGGTCGGCAAAGGTGGGGGCAAAGTGATCGTCGTTACTAAGACCACGAGAAAGAGAATGAAGAGAGGGGAAAGGAGGAGGACCAATTTATGGCCACAGCAGAATTTTGACCACACTCGCCATCCCTGCAGGAGTGGGGGGAAAAATAGAAAAAGAAAAGCAAATTTAGAGGGAAACCAGCAGAACCATGATTATAATGGAAAGGCATCATAAATTTCAAAGTTAGTATTTCCTTCAAACTAAACAGAACATAGTGGTCATATTCCTGAAGGGTCAGCCAGAGGTTGCACTAACACATGATACACACCCTGCCATGAAATGAGGTCGATAAATTCTGATTTGGTCTGTTCTATGATATCACACGACCGATGTAAGATTTTTATTACCAAAAATGGAAATGAGACAAACTGAGTTTGTTCAAGCACTAGAAGCAGCAGAATATAAAACTTGCTGCAGCCAGCCGAGTGTTTCCAGCAACAAACTTAAATTAAACTATGCAGCTAAATCCAGGATCACTGAGGCACACCCATAATTCAGTGTTGCTGTCTGAAGTACATAGTAAGAGGGAAAAGCCAATTTTTACACTACAATTGTGTCCTTCCTAAATGCTCTTTAAAAGATAAATAAGAATTCAAAGTTTTTGATTCTTTACTGTAATATGCTGCTTTCATCTGACCGGGGCATCGCCTGGCCTGGGCATTTCCCGGCTCTAGCCCCGAACACATTAAGCTCCGAATGTTTTTTCACCCCAGAAGGAATAAGTTTACATTCCCTCAGCCGCCTTATAACATTAAAGAACATGGTAGTTTTGTAATTTCCTGGCTTCTGTCAATGCAACACAGGTACAATATGACCAATCACAGAGGAATTTTATGGAGAATCCTCCGTGTTGGCTAACAGCCCGGCGTTTTATCCCTAATCTGAACTCTGGTGTTATTTCGAGTGGTCATTATTAGCGGTAAAAAAGGTCATCAGAGGGTTTTTTATTTGAAGAAGAGAGACGACTCTTCAGTTGTGGAAGACTCTGGCCAACACACGAAACAGGTCAACCACAAGTAATTTAAACGCTGCATGTCTTAAAAATTAAATAAACATTAGGCAGATCATTCATGACAGTACTGGATAGTTCGAAGGTTACGCTAGCTGTACTAAACCGTTAGCCCTGCCCATTTCTGTTCTACACATATGCATTAAATCCAGTGGTGAAGTCTACGGCTGTGTCCGAATGTCCACCCTACTCCCTAACCCCTCATTCACTACATAGGACTGCACTATATAGCACACTACATA
>JBAFTA010000007.1:29742462-29754936 GCA_036919975.1 Melanotaenia parkinsoni | reverse complement strand
TTTTTTTGCACTACTTGGAAAAAAGGAAAAAAACGTGGTGAAAATTGAGTATACCCACTTCTCCATGGACCACTACATCACTGTGGAACAGCAACATCAAGCTAAGTTGATGGATATCTTGTGTGTGTATGATCTGCAGGTTTACACTTCTTATTCCACCCCAGTCGTCTCTGTAAGTTCTGTGATGTGGAGACTTCGAACTGCAGTGGTACAGGAACCTGCATGACCAGCTGTTCCATCAACTCCATCTGCGCGAAGAACACTGAGGTCTGTGTCTCTATCTGGTAGGTACCCAAGACACATAAACTGGCTTCATCGCTTTCATCTGATTAAATAGACAACTACACTCTTCCGCCACTTTATCAGGTCCACCTTGCTAGTACCGGGTTGAATCCAGTTAACTCATTGTCACGTTCAAAAAGCAGCTGGAGATGATCTGAGCTTTGTGACACGGTGCATGGTAACCACGAGAGTCTCCTGTTTTTCTGCTGCACTGTGTGGTTTAAAAGCAGCACAGCAGCAGACAGGAAGACCATACAGCAGATGGTATGGACAGTAGAAAAGGTGACTGGGAGGACTGGGATCACTTTAACCCCCCTGTCTGAAATCTATGCTGGTTGACTCTGGTTGGTCGAAGAAAACCAGCTGTATCTGCACAGAATCCACACACCGTGGACACAAACTGTTTATCCTCCTTACCTCTGGAAGGAGATACAAATCACAGACATCACACACTAACTGCACAACAGCTTTTATCCACAGTCAGTGAGGTGGGTACAACCACCTCCACAGAACATCACAGAAGAGTCACTATGCACCTTAATTTCAGCAAGCGCAGTTGAATAGTTTGTATGCATACTTTGTCAAGTTTTTTATACATTAACATAATTTTATCTTTTATTAGGATTGTATTTTATCGATTTATTGTCTACAGTTAATTGAATTTATTTGATTTGCACTATTCTTATATGTAAGTGCTGAGCAAGAGAATAGTAAATAGTTTTTTCATTGTCCAGAAAATGACAATAAAGGTTTCTAATTCCAATAAATCATGTTCAATATCCCCCACACCATTACGCCACCAGTAGCCTGAATCATTTATACAAGGCAGAATAGATCCATGCCTCAATGTTGTTAAAAGGAACGGAAAGAAAAGGAGAAAACAAAACTGAAGCACCTGTAAAAAGACAAGTTGTAAAAAAAAAACAATCACAACAACAGAAACATCAGTGACACAAAGGAAAACATAAACATAACTGTAGTTGTTGGTGATTAAACCCACAGCACGACACAGTGACGGCATCAGCATGCAGGTTAGTAAATAACAGGAATGAATAGTGATCAGTGACTGTTCAAATGTAACTGGGACACCACAAAGATCAGAGCAATCCCAGGGGGCCCCGGGATGCAGGAGACCAGCAGCCAACCTGCTACCGGGATGACCACGCATCCGCCCTGAGGGTGGCAGAGGAAGGCCCCAGCCAGAGCTCCCTGCAGCCACAGAGCACAAGCCAGGGATGGCCGCGCTAGGCGCTGGCCCCCTTGAGACAGACAGAGTACATGGCCCCAGGAGCCCAAGAGTAACCCACCCCCAATACTCAGTAGGACCAGGTCCCCCAGACAGCCACCTAACGCTGGCCAGCACCCACTCTGATGCCCGAGTCAGGCATCCTGGAGACCAGTTCATTAACACCCCACCACCACCACCACCAAACCCTGTGCACACAAGCAGACACCCACATTAACACACAGGATAGTGCACACCCAACCCCTACTTCCCCCAGCCACCAACCCCAGAAGGTGTCCCGGGCTGGCAGAAGAGCAGCAGGCCCCACAAAGTGCAGTAGCAACTTTGGGTACAACTAGGACCAGCAGCCTCCCAGCGATACAGCCAACTAAGGCACCCAGTCAATAGATCAATCCATCCCCCCACCTCACCCTAAGGCGGTGCCCGGGAAATAGGAGCGTGAGAAGACCCCACTCCTCTGGGGAGTGACTCAGCTCAGGGAAGACAGCAAACAGGTAGGTCCACCTACCCAAACAGTACCACCACCCCTACCCAACCCTGACTCCGCTCACCATACCCAATCCCCCCTTCTGTATTCCGTCCCCTTACACTCCCACCCCATTTGTTTGAGCCCCAGGCCCCAGAATACCAACCAGACACCAGGGTGCGCACCAACTCGTCCCGCAGATGCACAGCCGAGTCAACCAAGAACCCCCAACCACAGGTCAACCCCCACCTGGAAGAGGGGCAGCCCCTGGACACCAGGGCCCAAGGCCCCCTACCCAGCCCACCCCTACTATAAAGGCGATAAATTCAGCTTGTTCAACTTCATCGCAGCAGCGGAACAACCTTATAAAGGCTTAATTTCTTCAGTGTTTCCATCTTCTTCTCCCAGGAAGAGTTAAAAAAAGAATCTTTATATTGTCAAATATGCATTCTCTGCTGGTTGGAGTGTGTGTACCAGCATGTCACGCATGTGCCTGTGTGTGTGGCATTGGCTTGAAACTGTGCTGGTTGCAGTACAGAAATCATTTAATGATAAATGAGGCGCTGTGGTGTAAATCAGATAAATAACATCAGACTGTTTAGTTTTTACTACAAGGACAATTAGAAACCTGTTATACAGGAAACTTTAGCCGCAACTGGTAAGTGAAACTGTTCATATGTCAACTCTGTGTCTTTATTAGAATATAGAGCAGCTCATAGTTAGATGTAGTCTGGTGATAATCCTTCATCTCAAATAGAAAATACATTACTAGATTGCAAACCAATATTGATCAGTATTGGTAAAAAAAAATGTAATTGGATTTCTGTCCTACATCATTCAGACCTAGTGTTCAGAGATGCTATTATGCATAACTTGGTTTGAAACAGTGCTTATTGGAATTCCTGTTTCTATCATCTCCAACCAGTCTGCCCATTCTCCTCTGACCTCTGACATCAACAAGACATTCTGGTCCATTCTGGATATTTTCTCTTCATTCTCTGAAAACCCTAGAGATGGTTGTGTGTGAAAATCCCAGTAAATACTCAGACCAACAACCATGCCACAGTTAAAGTCACTTAAACTCATTTTTTTCCTCATTCTGATGCTCAGTTTGGACTTCAGTTAGTCAACGTAACCATGTCTACATGACTAAATGTGTTAAGTTGCTGCCATACGATTGGTTGATTAACTACTTGTGTTAACGTTAACAAGCAGTTGAACTGGTGGACCTGATAAAGTGGCCAGTGTGTGTAGATACTCTTTATGGAACACATTGTTAAAATGTGGATGTTCTACTCAACTCTGTCTTGTCTTTCAGGAGAAAGAATGAAACAGGCTTCACAGTTGAAACTCTGTGCCACAACCCGTTCACACCCCTGTACGGTGTTATGCTGGATGACTACAACAGCTCCACTTGTGTAATGAAGGAGAGGAACTCAACAACTGGGATGGCACACTTCTGCTCGTGCTCAAATGAATTGTGTAATGAAAACCTGATCTTCTCCCCCCGTGAGTACAGTGAATACATAAAATCATCATGCTCTCATGTACATTCTTAGTAGTGGTTTGAATTACAAGTGTGATCACAATATGATGTATTAATACAGTGGACAACAATATGATTGTCATTCAGTTGATATATCAAAGAAAACTAAATAAGTGCCTAGATTACATATAATCTATTAATCAATGGGCATGTTCTCAGAAAAAATACATATAAAAGATATGCCCAACCAATGCAGGTTCATATTCATGTTCTTGGCATCTTGGGACATCGAAAAGACCTTAAAGAATGTATTTCCGGTGTAAAAAATGTTAATATGCTTGAGTAAATTGCAATAAAACTTACATTTCTATCCCCTACTTAACAGAGCATACACTATGCTAACAATGATACCATGCACATGCATGCAGATGGTACTGGTCAGCAAAAAACATCATTTCTAAACATTATTGCTACTCCGAAATACACTTTCAGTCTTGTTTTTTAAACAGGTGTTTTAACAACATAGTCCTGTTTTATTATTTGATAATGGTAATTAAATATGTCTATTTTTTAATCTTTTTTTAAAAAGCTGTTCAGGCTTAAAAGATTAAAAACTGCAATTACTTTTAACCTTTTAAAATCCAAAGATCCCCAGTTGGGGGTTCTAGTGCTAAACTGTGCCAAAATGGCCTTTTGAGAGACCTCGCCTGAACTAAAACCTTTCTAGTTTTGTTCTGCTTCACTTGTTTCAGAGTTGGCCTTTGCAGATACAGTACATATCATATTGTATTTAGTACTACAGTTGCATCATTTCAAAGAGATATTTATATTTACCCTGAGAGTTTTGTTTAGGTAATCCAGATTTTCTTTTATTTATGCTGTGTGTCATTTTTATTTATTCCTCACCAGTAAAACACATATTGATATTTACACATATTAACAAAACTCACAAGTGTATCCTTTGCTATGACTCCAACAGCATTCAAATAGATCTTGTGGTTGCAGGTTTACTCATTTCATTATGGGTATGCAATGTAGACCTAGAAAATAAGCACAGGCCTCAAAGGGTAAAATGACCTAAACCAGAAATGTTTTGGTTCAGTGGTCTTGAATACATGCTCTTATCTGTGGTGTTTCTCCACAAACCACAAGGATATTCATTTCTACTAAAGATTTTTAAAAATTCTTACAATAAAAACGTTTTTTTTTTTACTTATAAGCTTCCTTATACTGCTATAGATACAATAGCACATTCATAATGGAGCAGCAGGCGTGCGGTTACTGTTTTCAGTGTAAAATTAAAACTTGCAACTCAAGTATTTTCAGCAACTTTTGCTATTATTTGTTGATACGAAAGTGGCTTCATTCTTTGATAAAGTGTGTCTTTTCTCTCTGGGTTGTATTCCACTTCACAAGCAAACATACAAACCATCCTAACCGTTAAGGAAAAGAGATAAGCGGGGCGATGTTTACACAGCTGTTGCTACATATCTGGTACCAACTGTAAACTCAACTGGAGCAGAACATCTGCTCTTCTTCCTCATATTTCACTGTAAATATATAAGTTCTGTTAATCTGTAATTTTTTTTATTTATAATAGTAAATCACCAATCTTTTGAACTGTCTTCATCTCACCCTCTTCTTCCTCCTCCACTTTCTTTGTCCTTCTGTGTGACACCTATATCGGAACCACACAGACTGGTGTTTCTGTGGCTCATAATTTTTTCAGGTTTTTTTTTTTTTATTGCTGCTGGATTGTGGAATTAATAAAGAAGTCATCGTTATCACAAACAGGAAATGGAAATACAGTGTTTCAATGATGTGTAAACAACGTTTTGGGGGAATCCTCATTGTGGTAATAGACGTGCAGCTGGGTTCTGGGTGACTTTAACAGCACTGAGAGGAATAACAAGGTCTCTGTCTTAGCCTCCAAATGTGTGTGTGTGTGTGTGGTTGTGTAGGCCAGCCACACTGGAGAGCTCAGACATATGGTTTCCTGTCTGTGTATAACTCAAATCAGAAACATCTCCAACACATGGTGAACAGGCCCAATACCCAACACCTCTGTGGTGAGGTAATCTCGGTTTAATTCTTCCTAAGTTACAGTGTTATTACAACAGATTAGACTTTTCTTCTTCCCATCCCTCTGACTGAACTACATGTTTAAAGTATTTCACACACAAGCTGCAGCCGATGTGCAGAAGGATGGCCAAGCGATGAATCACACCTCTTTTCGAGACTCCACCCAACAAAAACAAAACTAGGGAGCTTCATTTAGTGTGTTTGTAGTGAGACTTAGTATCCCAAAATAATACGCTTTGTCCTTTACATGTTGCAGTAGCATCAATCCAAACTGAAAATATCAAACATGGAAACAGCAAACATCTGGAATCAAACTTGTCGTTTAACAGCCTCGTTATTTAATCATTTACAGTTTTCGATGACCACTTCTAAAGTTTCACAACTACATGACAGTATCATTACATTCCAAAACACTACCCAACCACCTTCCTGCATGAATTTAGCTTCTCCTTCCCAGGTGCTTCATGCCTGACCATTAAGATATAACACTATATTGACAAGTGTATAATTTGGGACGCCTCTCCAAATGATTAGATTCAGGTGTTCCAACCAAAATCCATAAAGAGATGGATGAATGAGTTTGGTGTGGAGGAACTTGACTGACTGTCCTGACCTTTGGATGAATTAGAGCTGAGACTCTGAGCCAGGCCTACTTGTCCAATATCAGTGCCTAACTCTGGAGGAATGGTTAGAAATTCCCATAAGCAGCCTCCTGAACCTTGTGGAAAGCCTTCCCAGAAGAGCTGAAGCCACTATAGCTGCATAGGGTGGGCCAACACTACATTAAACCTTATGGATTACAAAAAGGGACGTCATTAAATGCAGATATCTCAATACTTTTGGCAATATAGTGTACATTGTTACTGTTGTCTGTAATAGGTTCTGATGTTTCTTTGGCATGTATGTTTGCAAACACCCAGTAATTATGACCGTATGTTCCAGACATGTGAACAGTTGCCCTGAATTCTACATGGCGTGACATCAGCTTTATGTTCTCTGTGCTGAGAGTTGGCTTGCACACTGATTCAGATGTGTACTTCCTTCACTGTTAACCCTTTACATTGAAATAATGTTTGTGAATGGAAATCAGACTTAACTTGGTTAAAGCTTTTAGCCCATCTACTATGAACAGTGTTTAGAGGAATGCCTGTTTTTCACCAAAAATATAGTTCTTTTATCTGATTCTAGAGATTGGTGTGACCTTCACTGTCATTTTCTTTATGTCATCAGGTCCAAATAAGACTGAAGTACAGTCAGAAAATTAATTAGGCGGGTTGATCCTTTAGCTATTAGTCTTCATACATCCCCAAAACACCAGCAGATGCTTTTTATCACTAAGGGCGCTTTCACACTGGCACTGTTTGCTACAGGATTAAACAAACCCTGGTCCGCTTCCATGGATAGTATGATCCGTTTGGAGTCGTGTGAACGCTCACTTGCACTCTGGTGTGGACCAAATAAGTGACTTTTGGAACGTTAAAAACCAGGGAACTTTTTTAAATTAAACCCTAGTGTGGTTTGCTTACAGTGTGAATGTAAACAGGTCATCCAGTGAACTGTTGGGTTCATTATGTGGGTTCTTCAATAACAACATTAAATTGAAGAGAATGAGATTTATGTCACGTATGGCGGGCGTCGGAGGAGGTGAGGACCCAATTGCAGGTAGACAGCTCAGGAGGCAGAGTCGGTGCAGGTAAAAAAGGTTTATTGCCCAGGATCCAGAACAGGAAAAACATAACAAAAACCAGAGGAAACAGGCATGCGTGAATGTGAGGATCTGACGAGGAACAACAGAAAACCAGGGGTACTTATACACAGAGGGAGAAACAGGACGCAGGTGAAGTGGATGACTAATCAGACCAGGTGAACTAACGAGGCAAGAACAGAAAACCACAGCACACAAGGGAAAACCAACTGAACATAACCAAAAACCCAAAAACATGAACATAAAGACCATACCGAGACAGATTTAAATAGAACATGAAGTTCATTACATGCCTGTCAGGTGCAAAACGTTATGTTGGAACCATTTACTCCCCTTCATTCATACGCTCCTTTTTACAGCTGACCTAAAACATATATCACGTGACTTATCAGCCATTTAACAAGGGCTCAGATTACACCGGGGCTTTGGGTGGGGACTCCCATTTTCGGTCGTGCATCACGACTTTGCAAGTCGTGTGCACGCATACACATATTAGTGCATGTAGCAATATGGTTACTGCCAAAAACATGACTCCCTGATTTCTGTCTCTAAAACCCAGCCATAAGGCCGCAGTGCAGGGTTCCAGCCACACAGACAAGGGTGATCATTGCGGCAACAGCCCCCAGACTGAGCAGCAGAATGAATGAATGAATGAATGAAAGGAATACAGTTAAATAAAATGAAAATCAAATTAAGTGAAATAAAATAGTGTAAAATAAATTAAGATCCAATAAAATTTAATTAAAAGCTAAGCTAAAAAGGTAGGTCTTCTTTTTAAAAACATCAAAATATTATGCCTTAATAAAAAGGCCCTGGGCTGTGAATCGGCACTTTTACTAGGCTGCATAACCAGGACCGACACATTCACAAACAATTTGTAAACAAGTAAGAATAATATAAATATAGATAAATATGTATGAAACATGGAGATCTGTGGACCTATTCAAACTTAAATGATCTAGTTCGATAGTTCTGTCCAGGATGTGAGCAGCAGTTGGTGTAAATCAAAATCTATGTGTCTATTCTGTCAGTCTAAACTCTCGGGACCCCTGAGGGTAAGGGTTGTGGTTCCTTCCTCCTATAGAAGACACATGCAGCAGGAAGTGCTTGTTTGGCTGTTGGACTGCTGCCCCAGCCTGTTCCTCCACAAATGCCTCACATTGTTCTTCCCCTGCGTTACATTCCTGGGACGTGCTTGCAATAGTGTTTGTATGTGACATGTGGTCTATTGCTTCAGAGAGTCCCTCCATACTGATTCTCAGCAGTGAGAGTCTGACATGTATGGTGATAGATGGAGAATTGAAATGGTAACCTGAGTGAAGTTAATCAGATGGGGAAAAGTGTGATGTTTGACAGATAAGATGACTATATTTCTTTTGCTTTTTTGTTAAAGCTGATTAAAGCAGGATGCTTAGCCATCTCCATTTAAGAGATGTTTCCACCAGGCTTAAGCCCAACTAATCCATCATACAGAGCTAATGGAGTTGACACAACACCAAAATAAGCTTTACAACTCTATTAATAAAAGATTTCATCATGATCATTTATAAAATTACCATCTATAATGAGATTATTCTCAATTTTGCAAATAAATATTATCACTTAAGGTCCTTTTATGCTCCATTATGTACATAAATAGCAACGTCTGAGATAATGGTCAGAGATAATCTCATATCGTCTAAGAGACCAGAACATCTCATCATCTCTGAACCAGCAGTTGTTTCTGATTATTCAGAGAGGACTCGTCCCTCCTTTCAGACACCACTGGTTACATGTGTTTCGAACCTTGTGATCTGGCTGCAGCAGGAAGGGAGGCAGATAGTAAATACTGTCTTGTCACAGTAATCTGTTTTACTGCCGTTTTTCAGATGTGTTCTTGTGAAAATCAGCTCTATGTTTGCAGGCCCGTTATGAAGAGATGAAGGTAGAGCTGATTTATTTCTGACTTTCAGATTTTTCTTTTATTCCACTCCTATAGTCAGCGGTTTTTGGGGGTTCTTTTTTTGTTGTTGTTGTTTTTGTTTTTTGTTTTTTGTTTTTTTTCCACACAGATGTTGCCTGATCTCTTCCAAGTCATTTCATGAGTTATTTTGGCTTTGCTCATGATGAATATCGTCTTCCTCGTGGCATGAAAAAGGAATTTTTAATGCAAGTGGGATGTTTCTATTTAAATGAAAAATAAGGAGAACAAAAAAGATGAGAACTGGGGAAAAATAATCAGATCAGCTTCTTGATTCAGACCACAAAGAGGAAGAGATAGAGAAGAACTATAAAAACGGATTTGTTCCAAGATGGGATTTTTTGTTCATATTTTTACAGTCAGTCATGGAATCTGGACTACTCATCACTGAGTACATCAGTCATCCAGTAACGCAGCGGACTGCTTTATAGGGAGATGGCTCCTGCAGACCTTCCTTCAGATGCATAAAAGAAGTAGAAGAGAGACTAGATAAACAGAAACTAAGTACTAAAGAGATATTGGAGGAATGTGATGTTGAGCTGGAGAGATTTAATAGGATGTTTATGAAGCAGTCTGGGTTGTAAAGACTGTGTTGTTACCATAACAAGTAAATAGTGAGCATGACATTCACTTCTGGCAAATGTTACCAGCCTATCTGTGGCTGGATTCCTCCACACGATGCCATAATATGATACCAGCCTGGATGAAAGCAAGTTATTTATATACTTTTAGTTGGGTTCAACGTCCAATTGGAAAGGGGATGTCACTTTATTTATTATGTTAATATACTGAACAAAAAGCTGTCATGATGCAGACTTTTCAGTAGAAGTACTTAATGAACAGCCTGCTAAACATATTACTGGTTATATTAAAGCTGCATTATTTCATTTAAGGCTAAATAAACTTTATTAAAGATTTTCACCGTCTAAGGTTGCAGTTGGATGTAGCCATGAATTATTTTACCAGCCACCTGCTAGTCCAATATCTATTTTCCTTTTTCTGTTTTGGTCTTAACTCTGGTTACCAGTATAGTAATGCTGACTATATGTAATAATTAGAATAGATACTAGATTATATAACTGGATTAGGAAATGATTTAAGAGAAAGATCTCATTCTTATATCTGTACAACTGGCCACACTCCACTACCTTTTTATTTTGTCATCATTTAAGCACAGGCCTATTCAGCGACCACCCAGTCAAAAAGGATTGATTTAATGGTGGTTGGATGTTGTTGTGGTATATTTCCAGTCAGCTGACTTTGACTGAATATTCCTATACTATAATAAACAACTTGGGGCAGCCCCTTTTCACTGCATGTGTTTTAAGAGCCATGGGACTGTTAATATTGTGGGCTTTTTATAATTCCATTTATATTTTTGTTCCGTTCTTTAATTCTGATTTCCTGTTTACACATGTTTGTCCCAGAGGGACTAACCAAACCATGATGAGAGTCCTGAGAGAGAACCAAAACAGTGAACTCTCAGTTATGAATCAAAATGAAGAGACAAATAAAACTAAATGAAAATATGAGAGAGAACTGAATCTGCAGGGCAACTGGGTTAAAATAGATGACTACTACTCCATGACAGTCATTTTAAGTGATGGTAATAAGAATTTAGCAATAAAGAACAACAGAATTCAGGCTGAATTATTGCTGTACAGTCAGAAGGATTTGATTTTTTTTTTTTTTTTTTTTTTTAGAAATTTAAAGAACTAGAGGATTAGTTATTGGGCCACTCAAACAGTATCCCATCAGCACATAAGTGCTACATATACGAATGCATCACTTCACCCCACACTTGTAATAATATCCATTATGCTTGTGTCTGTTGATTGAGGCAACTATATTCTAAATGTTAAAGGAGAACCAATAGAAACTAATCTTTTTAAAACATTTAGGAAAAGGCAAACATATGAACTGATGAATAAACTGGCACTAAATCGGTCATTTAAAAGCCTGTTTAAAATAGCTTGCATCTATTCACCCATCACCTGTTTCAACCATGAAATCATTTCTGGCTCTGACATTTTCCAAGGCAAAATGTTCCTCTTTAACATCCAGCCTGCAACTAACAACTGGTTTGAGGATAAAGAGCATGAGTCAGAGATGGCAGGATTCAAAATCCTAGCATTTACATATTTTAAAAAGTAACACAGTAATAGTGAAGTGAGGATCTTGCAATTTGTCTGAGTTTATGCGTCAAATCTCTTTGAGGAAAGCTTAAGAAAACACTCTGGCATGCTGATTGGAAAAGGCCACATTAATCCCACAACCAGTTTATACTGGCACAGAATGATTGGCTGCGTTTATATCTCAACTACTCACACTTAAACTGCACTTACACTTACACACTCAACGTGGCAGCAAGACAGCAAGGAATTAAAATTAGAACCCAAAAAACTTCCAAACAATCTTAAAAGCCTTAAAAAGACCTTCATATACAGAGACATTGAGTCTGAATGTCTGGCAGTCTTTTTTGCAACACATTTTGCAGATGGACCTCTGAAGTTGTCCCTAAAGTGTGTGCATGTGTGTGTGTGTGTGTAGGGAGTTGTGTTTAATGCTTTTGATTCATTGCATTTGTGGATTTGCCCAGAGCAATCTCAGAAAGATTTATGGCTCTGTCCTCTTGCAAATCGACTGCCACACAAAAATAGGATGTTCTTTATCCAACTGTTTTAGATTTATTTGAAGTGACGGGAGTAGTAAAGCTTGCTGATAAGACAGTTAAAACCTTGTGAATCAAGTCTTTAATGAGATTGGATAACAGATATCTTGGCACTGCAGTTCAAACCAGCCACAACTATAATCTAACATGCTATAACACAGGTTAGCTTAGCGGTAGCTTGACAAATATCCTTAGCACTTGTGTACTTTTCTGGTCTTAAATAAACCAAAGGAAGAGTAATCTTATGTTCTTTTTGTTTCAATGGATCTTTGCAAGTGGCATAATCCAAGACAACTATAGAAGACTGTTCAGATTCACTGTTCTCTAGTTAGCTAAACTAAAAGAATATTCACAATAACATTAGTACATCCAACTACCTGCTACTGTAGTTGGAGCTAACTCTTTTTTTTTTTTTTTTTCTTTTTTTTTTTTCAAATATATTTATTGGCTTTTTTGTTTTATACACACATTCAAGAAAAATAAACAATAAACAATAAAAACAAACAAACAAACAAACGACGGCCCAAGCAAACAATCTATCATTTCAAGACATCAAGATACAAATGCCCTTTTAAC